>JZKD02S1811364.1:566532-594927 GCA_000966675.3 Picea glauca
ATGGATTCCTTTCTCTGATAAATTTCCAACTACTATCTGTTTTCTTAATTCTGAGGTCAGAGAAAAAAGTTATGTTTTTATGAAATTTCTAATCATTTTTCTTCTACAGACGTATTTCAAGATGACATTACCTCCACATGGATCCCTTCCACATGTTTTGGATGATGTGGTAGATGATGTGGCTGATATCATGGACACTATCCTATCGAGGTCAAATTCCATACTTTCTTTTCTTAGCTTCAGTCTGGTCCGACCACTGGGCCATCTACCCACTAAGCCACTGAATCACTATGATCAAGTTATGTCCAACACTGTCAATAGGCTCTGGTTTATTAAGGTTGACCAAACCACCAGGGTACTGAGATTTCAACAAGGAAATTGTGCTTAGAAAATTCTATGGGGTCCTATATCAACCCACCAAGGTACTAGGCCATCGAGGCACCATCTCACCAGACCATTAGGGAATTGGCCCAATGGGACACTAGCCGACTGACTATCGTATTCATTCTGCAATATACATTCACGTACTATTCCCTAGTCTAGTCTGAAATGTTAACCTACCGAGGCACTAGGCCACTCAGACATAGATTATCGTATAACACTGCAATATACACTCAACATACTCTGATCTAGTTTGACCCATCGAGGCACCAACTGTCTCGTGCGTGGCTCCACAAGGTTTTGTGACCCCATTTATTTGACACAAATAATGAATGGTTATATTTATCATATAAATAGTTCATTGGAAGTCTTCCCCATGCATGTGGGATAAAGAAAGTTGATTTCATCACAAATCAATAGTGGATATCCCATGCATGGTAGATATCGATGGTGGCTGAGAAACAATTTCATTGCTTGGAATACTTGTTGATTTCAATGCTCAAATTGAGAAAGGGAGGGATTGATGGAAATATAGGGCCATGAGGAAGTCACCTTAGCAAATTTCCAGGGTTGAAGAGAAACATTTAACCATGAAATATTTTGACCTCAACGTTGTCCAAAATCCATTAATTGATTCAAAGAAAATCTTCAACAATTTTTTTCATATCATATACAAGGCCCCTTCAAAGACCCGATGCTATAAAAATACTACTTTGATACCAATCTATAACATACCCAACCACCAAGGTTGTTCCATGATACTTATAGAATTCATTTCAGTATGATTTGATACTGATATGCAATGTACCCAACCATTACACAACAGGTTGGGCACACCCACCCTACCTAAGAATGCACTTCTTGGCTAATTTGAATTTCTGATACTACAAAACTAAATAAAGAAGAATGAAATAACACATGGAATCATCAATATTCATGCTATACTATGAAATAATTAACAATATGCCTTCCACAACAATACCTAGCAATTAGGCACATTATTAGTGCATATCTCAGAGATAATAATCAATACACAACAAAACAAATTATGTACAAGTAGGGAAACACATGATAGAGAGAACTTATCTTTGATAAAAACCAATCACCAAAAGACTGTATACCAAGGACGTTCCACCCAACCTTAGACATTGTTTTTCCAAGTCTCAATAGTAGGTCACCCCTGAGCCAGGGATATGAATTCACAAGGACTAGTTCTAGAGTGACACTCGACTTCCCAAACTAGTCAACACTCAATATCTCAAAGGTTTCCCAACACACAACAATCCAAAGTTCACAAAATCTCTTCTCCCAGCCTGCATAACTAAAGAGAATGAACCCCCTTCACCTCCATGCAGTCCCTCAGACTTCCCACCTCCTTCGAGGGATCCAATGCATCTAGTTAAGAATGTCAATGTTGGAACTCTTAGGATTTGTAGTTATGACAAGGTTTATAAAAATTACAATGAATCCATGTACTCATTAATTAATTCATGCCAAGAATACACCAGTAAATCCCAAATCCAACCGGCCATGGTTTTGGTTCCCCAAAAATTCATTTTATCTTTTCCCAAAAAATACTAGAACAAACTAGTTTATGAATGATTGAACCAACCAACCCCAAAGACAATGAAGAACAAGGATTTGTATCCAAGCACCTTGAATTCCGGTGTGGTCTCTCCAAGAGACTCATGAACCTCCTCATATTCCTCCTAACAAAAATATGGGTGATAATTGATTAAACAAAGAATAAAGGTTTAGATCCTTGGTTTCCCCCTCTCTTGTGGAATCATATCCCCCTATAAATCTTGTCCTTTTCCATCTTGGATGAAACAATGTAATTTTATTATTAAAATGTTCAAAACATTACATTTTTCCTAGGCACTCTGATCCATTTTAGTTTTATAGGCACCCTGACTTTTCATCAGATAAAGAAATTACATTATTAAACCGAGGACTCAAAACCAGGGTATTGTAGACGTTGAAACTAAATTTTTTTCTTAAGAAGATGTTGGGGATTCCTTTCTTATAGCGTTGGCATCTTGTCTAGCCTAGAGTGCATGGATGATAGAATCTTGAGATTCGTTTGATATGAATTCTCATCGACACTAGTTGTCAATGTATGAAAAATATTATGGTGGGATGGTATACCTTGGTGATTACTCTACTCTTATTACAGTTAGCCATCATAGATTATTGATTATATTTCCTAACAATAGATTCAAGGTTATTAGTGGAGATTTTCACATCCTAAGTCTGGCGTGAAACCTACTATTAGTAAGCACACTTAATGATATGGGTATGTAGTTTATTTTCATTGACAAAGGGTGTAAGTTAGTCCAAGGATCTATGGTACTTGCTAAGGGTGTTTGTGTGGGAACTTTATTCTAGATTGATCCATGCACTATTGAGTGTGATAGTTATTCATTTTTTGTGGAAGAGAGATATATAGGATCTACACATTCAAAACCAACATCCTAAACAAGATCTTTCCTTAGAAATAAAGTTACTTGTAGAGAAAACAATTCTATGGTATCAAATATTGGGCCATATAGGTAAGAAGGGACTACATGCCTTGCAAAAGAAAAATCTTTTCAATGCATTGAATGATTGTGCTCTTGAATTTTATTTTTTTGAGCATTTCATATATGGAAAACAATAGTGTTTGAATTTATTCTTGTTCTCACAAATCCTTTGAGTTGTTGGACTTAATTCATTATTATCTATTTTTTGCAATTAAAGTTCCCTCAATTTCTAAGACTTTGCATCATGTTTCATTCATTAATTATTACTCTAGAAGGACATGGGTATATTTTCTTACAACTAAATATGAAGTTTTTAGTTTGTTTAAGAAGGTTAAAACTCTCATGAAAAATCAAACTGGTGGGAATATTAAAGTGTTGAGGATTGATAATGGAAACAAATTTTGTTCTATAGATTTTGATAAGTTTTCTAGGCATAATGGAATTGAAATATATAATACAACTCCATATACCCCTCAAAAAAATTACATTGAAAAATGGATTGATAAAACATTTATGGAGAGATCTAGCAATATTCTTAGTGGATCTAGATTAGAGAATATGTTCTGGGTAGAAGTGGTTGCTACTGCATGTTACTTGATTAAAAGGTATCCCACCTTAGTTATTGTGGATAAGACCCCTATGGAGATTTATATGGACACAAATCCCTCACTTAAAAATATTCTTGTTTCTCGTTATGAGGCATATTCTCATGTGCCTAAGGAGTTTTAGTTGAAGTTGGATAACAAGGTTGTAAAATGCATATTCATTAGCTATGACATTGGTGTGAAAGGGTAAAAGATTTTGGATCACGTGGCTAGAATTTTTTTGTATATCAAGAATGTCGTTTTCATGTAAGTTAATCCTTATATCACAATGGTGAAGCCACAAGAGGATGAGAAGAAGTCAGTGGTTTAGATACCACCCAATAACAGGAAAGATGAACCAGGAAAATAATAAAAAGTTCATGATAGACCTGATGAGGAGGATGGTTTAGAGAGTTTAAAAGAGGAGGAAGAAATTATGCCTCAAACATTAAAAAGGTCCCCTCAACAAATAAGGAAACCCGACATGTATAATTATAAGGTATTTAATTTCATATGTTTATTTTTTTTATTTTCTAACACCGATGAACCTAGAACTTCAAAAGAGACAATGAAGATGGAAGATCATTAACGAGTCCTTGATATTGGCCATGGATGAGGAAATGATTGCACATAGAAAGAATGATACATGGGAATTTAAACCATTTCCTGATGGATGGAAACCCATTGGATGTAAATGATTGTTCAAAATGAATATCTATTTAGATGGGAATGTTAAAAATCACAAGGAAAGGCTGGTTGCAAATGGATATTCCCAGGTTGAGAGGATATAATTTGGTGAAATATTTTCCCTAGTTTCTAAGTTAACATATACAAGTTTCTATTATTTGTAGTAATATCCTTTGATTTAGAGATAGAATAGATGTATATTTTTACCTTGTACAATAAATTACTGCAAATAGATTCTTAATAAAAATATAAAACATACAATTCCACAAACAAACATTACATAGAGAATTTACTTGGGGAACCCAAAATGAGAAAACCAACAACCTGTTTATAGCGACACCTCTAATATTTTATTCATCACATGTATTCATTGTTTACAATATAATATTTATATAGGATCTCGTGACATCCAAATCCCTAATCCATTGAAACATATTACTGAACAAACCTAATTCAGTAACTGTAATTAGAAAACCATTAGCGAAGACCATGTGTCGAAAAATCGCCAAAGAATGGGATGCAAAAAATGAATGTAAAAAACCAACAAAAAATAAAAAAAATTGGGGGCTCCACCCACAAACCCCCAACAACTTCTTGGTGCTCACAGATTTTGTTAATAAATCTATAAAATTATCCAAAGTGTTCACCTTCATTAGTAAGACCTTCTTGTCTTCAACCTTGTCTCTCACAAACTCATACTGAACATCAATATACTTTTTCTTTGAATGATAATTTGGCTTCTTCTCCAGGAAGATTGTAGTCTGTCACAATCTATCCTTACATTTTGTCATACTAACCTAATACCTGAACAAAACCTATGTAACCATACTTCTTCCTTTCTTGCATGAGTGGCTACCATGTATTCAATTTATGTAGTTGAGAGTGCTACTGCAAACTCTCTCTTTCTCATCCAATTGATTTCTCCTCCAACAAAGTTAAACACATACTCACTTGTAGATATTCTGTAATCCATATCTCCAACATAGTATGCATCAACAAAGCCATGCATTTACAACACTCCGTATAATCTTGGTCTTCCTTGGTGTTGGCACAGGGGAAGAACCAGGGTTCAACGCTACAATAATGCACCAACAAAACCCTAACTACTGGCCATTTCAGCAACACCTATGAAGCAGATGAAGTCTCACCTGAGGTAGAGGCAGGGGTGGTTGCAAGACTCAGATGTCTGCAACCTTAGCTGGGACATATATCTATGATTCTAACACTTAACAGATCATTCAACAATTACATTCACATATATCCAGTTTTATATTATAACGTAGTTAAACCCTAATTACAGAGCATCACAGTATTCATCCAGATCTACTATATTCAATCACTAAGCACATAAACATAGGCCAAATATAGTATTCATCCATACTATTAAGAAAAAAATCATTAACATATCTATCTACCATTCATCTATATCAAAGTACTAAGAAAGTTATCATATAAACACATCAACACATTGAAAAAAGCATAGAAACACAACATATACATGGTTCACCCCCAGCCTAGGGATACGTCCATCAAATATTCATCTTCTTTATTAGCTTCTTCAATCAGTTACATGCATAGAGCCTCCAAAAACCTAGTCCATATAGGATAGGGGATCTATGCAGCTCGCTAGATCCTCCTTCCCTGAGTAGATCTAAGTACAGAGCCTTCCACAGTTTCTTACAATGACTTGCACTTAGCCTTGCAAGTCTCACATAGTACGCACAAAGCACTTACAACTCTTGATCATGTAGCTCCAACTCTATAACTTAGCCATTCATACTCACTACATCAACTTAGCATCTATTTATACATAAAAAATAGGCCTAAGCAGGTGTAAACCCATGGGCAGACATTCCCATACCTGTGACATAATCCGAAAACCCAAAAAGGCCCTAAAAAGGGGCCGAGATCCATCAATCTTTGCCTTGTCATTCTCTCCACCTTTGATAGCCTGTCGAAGTCCAAAAAATAGGTCAAACATGACCAAGGATCCTCAAAACTTGGTTAAAGGCCAACAAGCCCCCAACACTCACCTGTGATTCATCTCGAGTCACTCTGATCTGACTAGTTCTGCCTCAAAATCCTTGATCTTGGCTCGAGATGCTTTGACTTGTTGTTGTTCCATGGGATCTTGTTCAAGGAACTCTTGGAAGACTTCTTCATTGACAGGTCCCTCTAGGCATTGTTCAGTTGTAGTGACAAATTCCTATAGGTCCTCTCTTCGGCCTTCGATCTCTATGAAAAATTGGTAAGCCTCATCCTGTACAGGTTGGATCCTCTAAGTTACTTCCATAACTCTGCTCTGAATAGTGAGAACTTGTTGCTAGGAAGTGCGCTTCTCTTGGGATTGATTCATTATTTTTGCAACTGAGAGGGGCTTCAACCGCGCCTGTATTGTTTTTGCTTGATACTTCACCTCTTGGATATGCGACTCCAATGCATCCAGTTCTAGATTCTGATTGAGTTTCTCATAGGTCTGGGCACTACAATCACACAATTTCTTACATTCCATGGCGAGGGATTCGATTTGCTCAACTTCTCTTAAAGGAGTTGCTTCTCTTTGATCCCTCACATACTGTGGGGTGTTGGGCATTGTGCGGAGATCTAAGTCTACTACTCGTTTTTGTAGCTGTTGGATAGCTTCTATGAGCTTCTCTACTTCATGCATGACTTGATCTTCTACATGTGGCTCTAAGCCTATCACAGAGAGAAGTTCTATGTTGACTCCTTCTTTCACTTTGAGATTCTCTTCAAGAAACTATTCTTTTTCTTGTTGAAGCTATGTTTTCTCTTCTTCAAACTTTGCCTGGAGAGGAACCTTCTCCTGTTCTGCAACTTGACATTGTTCTACAAGTACTCCTTTCACTTTCTTGAAGGCTTGGGTGGCTTGTTCTATTTCTTCTTCTTCTCATAGAAGGCGAGATTTGGTTGCATCTGCTAGTCGACGAAGTTGGGCTGGATCATCTCCCAAATCTGGTTCTCCCAATGGCAGAGGCACAATGGATACTTTTTGACTGGACTGAAGGGCCTGATGTACCCCTCAGAGTTCGATCTCAATTCTATCATACATTTCCTCCTGCTTATCTTCTTTCTTCTCCACGATTTCCAACGAAGTGTCATTTAGGGATGCTATGATGAATTCAAAATCATCAACAGTGAGTACAGTCTGCATCTTGGTCATGGTGGCTCTCGATTTCTTTCAGGAATAATTTTTTGGGGGAGAAACCTTCCTCTTCTTCATGGGATCAACCTCATCTCTGGGTGATGTTACTTCACCTTGCTTCTGTTCATATTCCTTGCCATTTATCTCTTCCACTTCATCATCACCCCCTCGGTCAAGTGGTACTGAAGTAGTCTTTCTTGAGGCGCTGCTTAAGTCTTGGACTTCTTCGGTCTTCTTCCTTCTGCTGGGTCCAATTGTATCATGTTATTTTTGCATGGTCTCTGGGCTGTCAGGGTGAGACATCTCTGCAGGGTCTGCGGGAATAAGGAGGTTTGCCGACCATTCCTTAGTGATCTCTTCAAGGTCCTCTTTTGTGATCTTGTAGTATGACTAAAGCTTCTCCTTATGTTCATTGAATCACGCTGTGATGTATATGAAGTGTCGATCTATGCATAACTTCAATAGGGGTTGGAACCTCTGTAGGGTGTTTAGAGTCATGCGAGG
Organism: Picea glauca; assembly: GCA_000966675.3. Classification (NCBI taxonomy): domain Eukaryota; kingdom Viridiplantae; phylum Streptophyta; class Pinopsida; order Pinales; family Pinaceae; genus Picea; species Picea glauca. The sequence continues at coordinate 574,374 of JZKD02S1811364.1, forward strand.
TTCAACTTCGATGGCTCTTTTCAGCTGAAGGTAATATGTGTGAAAAACAAAATTCGACTACCACTGTTTGTTCATATCACTTGAGTACCAGAGTGTGGTGAACTTTGCAGCAAGTGGCTCGAATGGTTCAATATATGGAAAGGATGCACCTTCCGGCATATCCCAGGAAACAAAGGAAATGAGGATCAAGAGTTAGCTAAAGTGAAACTCATAGTCTTAGTCCTGTGCTTCACAACAGTCTAGTTCCAACTGATTAACTAGGTACTTTTCCCAGTTCATCTATACACCTTCCACGAACTTACCTGCAAGGTCAATGAAAAATCCTATGACCTGCGTGGGTCGGTTCTCCCTTTCTAACTTTCCAACTATTAACTGGCAGGCTAGGCACACTACACCATTCTGGATGGAGCCTACCTTGTAGCCTCGCGTCTCCTTTTCAACATCTCCGTATGTATCCTTGATCTTGTGTGCTAGTGCGTGATCTGTGGCTTTTCCTAGATAGAACTCCTGTAGGTGGGTCATTGCATACTTAATCTAGTGATCTTAGGGATCAGTGTTATATTGACTGTGATACGATGGTCTAGACATAATTAGCCGCTATGGTAACATGAAAGGAGTAGCTTAACATAGGCATTGACTTCATGGTGCCTTCCGAAGTGTGGGATTTTCATTAGATTTAATAGGGTGGCTTGCGCAAGGTTCATTGTCCACAGTTGGGGTATTATCTTTGAATTCTTCCCCTTCATCTTGTTGAGGTATTTGTATAGGGTGAGCATGCTATAGTTATTATGATATCTGAGGTTGAAGTCATTGAAATTCAACACTGCAATCTTGTCTTGTTGTTCTCTCACTGCATGTATCCACCTTGGGAGGTACGCAATAACCATGGTGTACTTGAAATCTCTTGGCACACTATCATGACTCACCGCACCGTCCAGAGGTGGGATGTAGTCGGGAAATATGGTCAGGATCAACTTTTCATTTTCTAGGTCATCCATGTTCTTCATTCTCTTCTATGCTAATGGTTGGGATGGTCTGGCTCCACAAGAAGTCAATGGAGAGGCTTGCACTCTCGTCAATGATGCTTATACATCCACAGACATCACTCTTTTGGACATGACTCTCACGGTCATTAGGTCAATGAGAAATTCTTCGACAATTTTCTCTGCAACGCTAAGTTCGTCAGACATACATGCTCGTGGTTGAATATATCAAGTTCAAAGAGTAATTGGTCAATGCAACAGGACAGATGGCGATAGCATGATGATCATTGTGTGAAGTAAACTAATATGCGGGCTTGGATTCACGGTTAGAAAAGGTATTCTCATTGCATGGCGTGATGGGATAAATAGATAACTAGGCAACGAATCTTTCACAATGGGTGAGAAGCCTTCATTAACTCAATTATGTTCGTTGTGGCGCGGTTCCAACAGTTTAGTGGTGAAATTTTTGACCATAAATTCCTCTCTACCTGTTCGGGCCATTGGTATAACATTTATACTATTCCCGACGTCTATATTGCTTTGCCATGGTGAAGTTCTATGTGACGCAGTTCTGATATCCCGGTGAAGTTACAATTTTGCAAATTTTCCTTCTGTGAAGTTCCCTCTAGAACCTTCTGTAACTTTTCGATATTAGATCTTTTCTTACTTAGTTTTCTATCCTTATTTTCGGTGAGCTTTGTCTCGGAATTTATTTTTCCATTCTGATTCTTATCTTCTTTTGGAAGAGTAACTTCACATTGTTGAGATTCTTTCCTAGAAATCAGGCGTAATACTTCTTCTCTATCTAGGATAGGTACTTCAGTCTTGTACAAATATTCTCGTGTTCTTGCAACTTTGACATCCAAGTATATAGTTTTAAATAGCTTCGCTCGGTTCTCCTATTCTTCAATCAAGTGTGCGATCCTCCTAGTCATGAAATCTTTTAACTCTTGCTTCTTCTATTATAATATTTATTATTCTTGCCTCCTAGCTTGACCTCTTTCAATCCAAGGTTTTCCTAGTAACATAGCAAATGGACTGTTGTTCTCAATAAATTTAACAACTTCAAATTCTTCCTCTGTCAAAGTTCCATTGGCATTCATAGATATTTGGGTGATCTTTCCACATAGGGTTATCAATTTTCCTCTGAATAACCCTATTCCTCCCAATGAAGGAATCATAGAAATATTTCCTAGAATTTCCCAAGTTCTTTCTATCATAATATTCACCTATGTTTCCTCATCCATAACACATTCAATGTCGAAGTCTCATATTCTTGTTTCAATGCACTCTTTTTCTTTGAAGATCTCTGATAAGCTGATATGTTGGTGGTCATTTAGGGTCTCTTTCATCTGTAGAAATACTTTCTCTGATTCTTTCTGAGGTTCTTCCATGGTCTTATTTTCTTGATATTTCTTGTGGTCTTCTTGTCTCATATTCATCCTTTCGACCTTAGCAATCCTTCTATGGAAATCCAATACTTCATGGTCCATAGCTTTACAACAAAGGAAACCAGATCTTCTTCTAGGGAATTCCTTAGAAAGATGTCTTGGTTTTCTGCAACTGTAACAAATATTTAATCCTCTCTTTCTCTTAAATGATCCTCAACCTCTCCTGTATTACACACTAGGATCATGGTAGCTAACTTGCAACAAATTCTTTCTTGTGTCCTGCATCCATTTGTTAGTCCAAACATTCTCTCTATGCATAGGTATAACATATATTTTACTATTCTTATCAGATCTACTCATATCAAATATTATTTCTTCTATCAGTGCCCTAGTTTTCAACCTAGAACAAATCTTGTCAAACATACCTAGGTTCACACTTTAGAAAAAAAAAATTCCACTTTTCTTATCTTCAACAGAGAACAAAACTTTTAGATCTAAAACTTTTCACTATTCTTACCTTTATCAGAGCACAGAGCTTGCATAACTTACCTCTTTTCTTTAGATCTAACCCTTCTTCTTGGCACAGAGATTCACATATCAAGTATAATACAGTGCACTAGGGAAACAGATCTACGCACAGAGCTTTTCTCTTTTTCAGTTCATATCTTCGCACAAAGCTTCTTTTTTCTCAGTTCCCAACAATCACAATTTTCGATCGGATCTTTGCACAAAGATTCTTCTTCCCCAGTTCCCAACAATCAGAGTTTTAGTTCAAATATTTTCACAAAGCTTCTTCTTCCTCAGTTCCCAACAATCACAGTTTTAGGTCCTGGCAACAAAACCATTTGTTTGCATAGTGGCAGACCCATGGTTCAATGCTACAACAACACACCAACAAAACCCTAACTACCAAACCTTTCACCAACACCTACAAAGCGGATGAAGTCTCACCCGAGGTAGAGGTAGGGGTGGTTGTATGTATCAGATGTATGCAACCTTAGCTGGGACACAGATCTGTGATTCTAGCACTTAACAGAGCACTCAAAAGTTACATTCATCTATATCCAGTCTTAAATTACAATGCAGTTAAACCCTAATTATATAGCATCATAGTATTCATCCAGATCTACTATATTTAAGCACTAAGCACATCCACATAGGCCATATCTAGTATTCATCCATACTATTAAGCAGAGATAATTAACTTATCTATCTACCATTCATCTATCTCAAAGCACTAAGAAAGTTATCATATAAACACATCAACACATTTCACACAACAGAGAAACACAACATATACATGGTTCACCCCCACCCTGGGGCTACGTATAACAACTCTTCATCTTATTTATTATCTTATTCAATCAGTTACATGCACAGAGCCTCAAAAACCCTACTCTGTAGAGGACAGGGGATCTGTGTAGCTCGCTATATCTTCCTTCCCCAAGTATATCTAAGAACACAACCTTCCATAGTTTCTTACAATGACTTTCACTTAGCCCTGTAAGTCTCACATAGTATGTACAAAGCACTTACAACTCTTGATCACCTAGATTCAACTCTAACACTTAGCTATTCATAATCACTACATTGAATTAACATCTATTTATACATACAAAATAGGCCTAAACATAGGTAAACCCATGGGCTGACATTCCCATACCCGTTACATAAGAACAAAACCCAAAAAGGCCCTAAAAAGGGGCCGATATCCCATGATCTCCACTTCGTCTTGTGCTCTGCCTTCGACAGTCTGTCAAAGTCCCCAAAATAGGTCAAACATGACCAAGGATCCTCAAAAATTGGTCAAGGTCCAACACTTGGTATCACAATACATAAGTAGTAGTTCCACACAAATACTTGAAATCCCTATTTACTATTTTCCATTGATCCTTTCATGTTTTTGACATATACATGCTCAAAATTCCCACTACATGTGAAATGTCCGGTCTAGTACATACCCCAGGATACATCAAACTGCCAACCACACTCACATACAGAACACATGACATGTCCTCTTCCTCTTTCAGTGTCTTGGGACATTGATCAACAAATAACTTTACACCTAGAAATAGGAACCTTGATTGGTTTACATTCTTTCATATTAATCCTCTAGAATATTGTATCGACATATTTCCTATGATTTAACAATAGTTTACTCTTTTCCTGATATCTTTTATTTTCCATTCCCAAAATGAAATTTGCAGCACCAAGATCCTTCATGTCAAATTTAGAGGACAATTGGGTTTTCACATCCTATATAATCTTCTTATCATTTCCTATTAGTAACATATCATCCACATACAAGACCAAATAAATAAGATGATCAAAAATTAATTTGAAATACACACAGTGCTATGCTTTTCTCCTTGTGAAGCCAAATCCCAGGATATAAGTATCAAATTTGTGATACCATATCCTTGGTGATTGATTTAAACCATACAAGGAGTCTTTTATCCTACATACCAACTCTTTCATTCCCTTCATAACATATCCTTCTGGTTTATTCATGTAGATTTCTCCTTCCATATTCCCATGTAGGAAATTTGTCTTCACATCCATCTATTCTACTTCAAAATCAAATGCATCAACAATAGATAAAAAAATATAATAGAAGTTAACTTGACAACAAGTTAATTCTTTTTACCAAAGTCAATTCCCTCTACTTGTGAATAACCTTTTTCTGCTAACCGATTTTTGTATTTCTCCACTTTGCATTTTCATTCAACTTCTTCTTAAACACCCATTTGCTTCCAATGAGATTTATTCCAGTTTGTAACTCCACTAGATCCTTAGCTTCATTCTTATTTAAGGCTTCCATTTCTTCAACCATGGCCTTTTTCCATAGTTTTCCATTTTATGGATCCACTACCTCCCTAACAGTTCTAGGATCATCTTCAATAATAAGCAAGAAAAAATTGAACGAAAATTAGGTGGAGTATACCTTTATGGTTTCCTTGTTTCCCAAAATGATCTCCTCAATAATGGAGTATAAGGATATTATTCTTCTTATTTATGATCTTCTGTAGAGTCTGATTCATTATACTTCAAATCGAACTCTGTTTTCTTCTTTTATTCCTTCCTTGTTAGGAATTCCTGTTTGAAAACATCTTTGATTTATCTAAGTACCACATCTAGAATATACACTACCCTCTTATTTTCTGGGTTCTAAATCTGATTACCTTTCAAACCATATTTATTCCAAATAAAGATACATTTTCATCCTTTTATCTAGATTACTCATGTTTTCCTTTGGAACGTGAACATATGAATCACATCCAAATACCCTGAGATATGTGAGAGATGGTTTCTCACCCATCCATACCTTTTGTGGAGTCTTTTCATCCAATTCTAATGAGGGTGATCGATTTACCAGCTAACATGCAGTACCTACTGCCTCTACCCAAAATTCTTATCCTAACCCAACACTACTAAGGATGCACCTTGCTTTATCCATAAACATCTTATTCATGCTTTCTACAACTCCATTATGTTGAGGTGTATATGGAGTAGTCTTCTTTCTTTATATACCACACTTCTTACATAATTATTCAAATTCATTTCCATAGAACTATCCACCATTATGCATCCTCAACACCTTAATTCTTTTCTCTATTTGATTCTCCACAAGATCCTTAAACTCTTTAAAACTCTCAAATACTTCATATTTTTTCCTGAGGAAATAAATCCAAGTATTCCTTGATAATTCATCCATAAATGAGATATAGTACATAAATTTTCAATGTGATGGAACCGAAGAGTTCCAAACATGTCATTGTGCACAAAATGTAAAATTCCCTCTACTCTCATTGCACCAAAGGGGAATCTTACCTAATTCTTCTTCCCATATATGTAATGTTCACAGAAAAAAAAATCCAGATATAATTTATATATACCTTCAACCATAGATTTACTATGTAGTAGTGGAAGGACCTTATCTTATATGTGCCCTGGTATTTGATAACACAACATAGCCTTTTCCTATAGAGACTATAGAAGTATTTTGTTGTTCAACGTTAATCTAAAAAACAATGGAACTATTTCACCCATCACTAATAGTTATTCCCTACAAATTATACATAGTTCCAATTCGAATTCCCTTTAACAACACCAATGCTTCTCGAACCATCTGACATGTTTCTTTCTAAAAAACTCTTTTTACCCCCACATCATCCATTTTGCTTACAAAAATAGAAATTCTGGCCAATACTAGGATGTGCAAAACATTAGGGATTATTCTAATTATTCCATCCATGAGATTCAACTTGACTTTTCCTCATTCTATTATTTTGGTTGTTGAGCCATCACCTAGCAAAACATCACCTCCATCGTAACTTTCATATTCACAAAACCACTCCCTGTGAGGAGTCATATGAAAGAATGCACCTGAGTCAACCAACCATGCCTAATGATTTGCATTTGTTCTTGAAGAATCTAAGTACACATCTCCTCCTTCTTTTGTGAAGGTTTTTTTTTTGTAGAAGGGGCATCATCAGATCTCTTCCGTCTCTTAAAATTTTTGGATCTAGATTACTTCTTGCAGTTCACTTCTCTTACACATCTCCAAAATACATTTACAAATTTTCTGAGAGATTTAGATATTCCCTTAGATTTAGATCTCCCAATTGAGCACTTAGATCTATTTCTTTTCTGGGATCGTTCTCTGGAAAATAATGCATTTCTTCTCTCTCCTTCCATGTTTTTTCATCTCATATCCTCTAACAACAAGGAAGAGACCACATAATAAAACCTTAAAGTAGTTGTATTACTACCTATGGACACAACCAGACTATCCCACGAGTATGGTAAAGAGAAAAATAAACTAATACAATTATATTCATCTAAAATCTTAATATCAATATAAAATAACTATTATACAACAATATTGAAGGTGTTCAAATTATCTATCACAAAGTCTCAATCTTTCCTCCTTAGGTTGTAAAACTTCTTCCATAGGAACAATTTGTTTAATAGGGACTTTGAATGATCCAAAGCCCCTAACTTATCCCATAATTATTGGGTTATAGCTTCCCCTGCCACATTCAATAGTGATCAATCTAAGAGACACAATCACATTGTGGTCTTTTTCTTTCAATCCAACTTTTTACATACTTTTGCTGACATTCTTGTAGGCGCAATACATAGATACACAATGATACACATATCTTTTTCCATCAACAAATCTTCCATATTGAGCTTCCACAACTCAAAAATTTTCCCATTAAATTTCTTGTTCTCTTTTTTCAAACTACTTGCCATTTCTTTTCACCTTAAGAATTTATACCACAAATCTCCCAATAACAAGGTTTATAACAAACTCGAGTGAAACCCTTAGCCACAAAGGAATCCCACTGAAGCCAATAAAAACTCTAATACCAAATGTAGATTTCAACCTTTTATAATAAATTACTGCAAATAGATTCTTAATATAAATATAAAATATATAATGCCACACACACACACACATATTACACAAATATTTTACCATTGAAACCCAAACCAGGAAAACTAGCAACCTATTTAGAGTCACATCTCTAATGTTTTATTCATCTTATGTCTTCATTTCTTATAATACAATATATAAATATGATCCCATTGCATACAACCCCCTACTCCATTGACCTAGATTAGTTAATAACCCTAAATCCTTAACCATAATTAGAAAACCATTGGAGAAAACCATGTGCCGAAAAACTGCCAAAAAATGGACGCAAACAACCACCAAAAATGGACATAAAAGATCGTCCAAAAAAATATTCAGGGGATCTTCCCCTTGTTGATGGTGACAGCTTCGTGAGACATCCTCTAGGACATACACTGAGTGAGTCGACCTGTGAGAGAGCCCATGTGTTTGGTGTGCCCATGAGATGGGTGTGTTGTTCCTCTCTGGACTGAGATGAGATGATGTGTGCCCCTGTGTGGGGTGAGGATGCCCATGACATGGGTGTTTTGTTCCTCTCTGGATTGAGATGAAACAATGTGTACTCTGGTGTGGGGTGGAGGTTCCCATTTGATTGGTGTGCATCAGACTCTGGACTGATTTGTTATGATGTGTGGTCTCATACCTTGTGGACTTAGTTGAGTCAGGCTTGAGATGGTACTGCAGATGATTCTCTTGTGGACTCAGTGAGATAGATATCTGTTGAGTAGGACGTCCCTGTGGCTGAGAACAGGTGGACATACCCCTAGTGGATGAGCACTGGTGTATGTGTGAGATCCGTTGCTAGATTGTGTGAGAGTAAGAGTATGTGTAACCCTAATTGTGATGTAAAGGGTACAGGTCGGATCCACCATATGTGAAATATAATTAATGTTATTGTAATAATTAATTATTTTCTTAGTTATTCAGGTCAGCCCTTTTGTGCCAATAGACACCACTTTTTGTTTGTCAAGTCTAGTATAAATAAAGGTGATTTCCCCATTGAGGAAATAGACAAGTCACTTGTCATTTGGAAATTTCATCAAGTACATATTCTAGGGCTAAAGTGCGCACCTCTCTTGGGTGTAAGTTTCAAGGTAGTAGAGAACCCTCTTATGTGCATTAGGGTTTCATGGTTGGAGAATATTCTCTTGATAATATAGAAAAGGATTTTTGTGTTTTTATCCCTGTTTGAGAAGGGTTTTCCCAGGATATTTCTTATGTTCTTTTGCATGCTTATTCTTCTTGTGATATTAGTTATTGCAACACTTAAATTGTGTAGCTGCATTTGTTCATGGTTCAAGTAAATGATAAAATGAAATAAACTTCATGCTTCAGCCTACCATAGTGAAAATTCAACATGGTACCAGAGCATAGGTCTTGAAGAATCCATTTCACAAGATTCTAACAGTCGTCCTCTCTCTTCTGTAGAACTATACGACCCTTCGAGGGTTTCCAGAAATCTGTATGAACCTCTCATTTTTTGGGCATTCCAACACTTAATATTGAAACATTGGGGCTAAAAATTGCATAGGGGTGTACAACTTCCCTCACCACAACTCCAACAACTCTCATATTGCAATTCTGGGAATTTTGGATTTTTGGCCCTATGGTTTCTAGGGTTCCACAATTCTTTTGCAGAAATTTCAGTTTTAGGGTTTCTACAACACATTGAAAAAGTTATACAACTCACTAGTATTATTGTGACCCTCTTAAGGCTTATTGTTGGTAGTAATAATTCCAATGAAACCTAATCTTTCTACCCTAGCCTAGTCATTAGGTTTCCTAGCCTAGTTGCTAAGTGTTTGTGGAAGAATCTGCAAACCATGAAGAACAAAACCTTGATGGAAGATAACATTGATGGATCAAACAACTTCAGTTCATGGAAGTCAAGAGTTCAGGTCATCCTTGAAGAGGAATACTTATTGTGGGTGATACAAAAAAAATATTTCCATGAAAATATCTTATGAAATGTATGAAGCATTGAAGAAAATGTTTAAGAGTAACAACACGCTCTGAAATCCTACATTGAAGAGCCAAGTTCAAAATATCAGTACGACAAAAGGTGACTTAGTGGCTACCTTCTTCATGAATATGTCATAGATTAGAGATCAACTAGGTGCCATTGGAGAAATCATATCAACACTCTCAAGTATTCACTTGTATATATTATTTATATCATTTTCATGAGGGTACTTGCAGGAGGAAAGAACATTTGCTACAATCATGGATCTAGAGGGATCTCAGTGCATTCAGAGGAAAAACACACTTGAAGTGAAGACTCCAGGTTTGATTGTTTTAAGTATCATGCCTCTAACCTACATTTATAATTTTTCTACTTTACAAGTAGGCGGTGTTTATGTGGCAACAATCCTTAAATTGTTTTGATTCTAGAGATGTACTCATTATTCTCCTCTAGGAGATATTCTTGTATTTTCTCTTTTTGTTTGTTTTCTTGGTCTAGTTAGGATAACAATAAATGAAGATGTTTATACTTTATAGTTCAAAGGGAGTCAAAACTATTTGAGAAGCAGGAAGAAAAAAACCATCATTGAGGCATCCAAAACAATGATTCATGATCAAAGACTACCTATGATGATGTAGGAAGAAGCCTCCATGACAACAATATATATTCAAAATATGAGTCCTCACCAGACTTTGAAGAAAATTAATCTTGAAGAATCCTTCACCGAAGAAAGGCATGACCTTGGACACTTTAGGATATTTGGGTGTCCAATATACTTTCATTTAACCAAAGAGAAGAGGTCCAACATATACCCTTCAAGAAGAAAAGCTACATTTGTGGAATACAGTGAATCTTCAAAGGCATATCGAATATACATCCTTGATCAGAGACAGATTGAGGTAAGCAGAGATGTTATCTTTGAAGAAGATATAGCCTTTCAAATATCCAGAAAATCTCAGATGGAGATTGATATCGAGACAGTTCTTTCTCCCCCTTCAGCAGTTCAGAGGGAGACAACTATTATTCAAGTAGATCCAGTTTCTCTAGTTGATATCCCTAGATACATTCCAATAGGCCATAAAAGGTTTTCCTGAGCTCGACAAACTTTGCAAGAGAAAGAGGGCCATGACACTCCTCAAGGAACATCCAAAGAGAGAAAGAGACCAAAGATATTTTCGAGCTAATTTTCAGCCATGATCCACATCATTGATACTAAGCCTTCTTGTCATAGAGAAGAAACAGGTCATAAGGTATGGAAAGATGCCATGCAATAAAAGTATCAATCTATCTTGAAGAATGATGTGTGGGATATTGTTCTGAGACCAAAAGGGAAGTTTGTAGTAAATTCCAAGTGGATCTATAAAATCAAGTATGTAGTAGATGGAAGTGTCAAGAAATACAAAGCGAGATTTGGAGCTAGAGGATTATCTTAGGTGGAGGGAATTGATTATGAGGAGACATTTTCTCTAGTATCCCTATATGCCTCCAGATGTACTATCATTGCACTAGCTGCATCCATGCATTGGAAACTACATCAGATGGATGTTAAGACAACATTTCACAATGGTGAGATTGAGGAATAAGTTTGCATCAAGCAACCAGAAGGAGTTGTGATACAAGACAAGAAATATCATGTATGAAGGTTGAAAAAAGTCCTGTATGGACTAAAGAAGGGACCTCATGATTGGTATGAGAAGATGGATGGATTATTTATGAGTTTGGGCTTCAAGAAAAGTGTTGTTGATCCAAACCTATATTGTCACATTTTTTATCATGAGTGCCTGATATTGGTCCTGTATGTGGATGACTTATTCCTCACCGATTCAGAAATACTTATTGTTGAATGAAAGAGAGCATTGACTTTTGAATTCGAGATGAAGGACCTGGGTATGATGCACTACTTCTTGGGACTATAAGTATGGAAGAGGACTAATGATATTTTCCTAAGTCAAGGAAAATATACAGTGGATATATTGAATAAGTTTAGTATGATAGACTGCAAATCCATACCTACATCGATGGTGATGGATTTGAAGAAAATGAATGATGCATCTACTGATTCAGGAGATATTGATCCACATTTGTATAGAGAACTGATTGGATCATTGATGTATCTAGTTAACACCAGACCTGATATATGTTATGCAATGAATGTACTTAGTCATTTCATCAGTAAGTCGAGAAAGAATCACTATATAGTAGAAAAATATGTATTGATATATCTATGAGGCACAGTTGGATATGGCCCGAGATATGCCTGCAGCGTAGACATGATTTTACATAGATATGTCGATACAGATTGGGCAGGGAGCACAGTGGACCATAAGAGAACATCTAGTTGTTTTTTTACCTTGGGGTCTACCATGGTTTCCTGGTGCAGCAGGAAACAAAGATTTGTGGCTTTGAGTACCACATAAGCAGAGTATATAGCATTGAGTGTGGAAGTCAACGAATCATTGTGGCTTCACAAGCTCCTGGAATATTTATTTGATCATGATATGTATCATAACATTATTCATTATGATAACCAAAGCTGTGTGAATCTCTCTAAGAACCCAATGTTTCATTATAGATCGAAACACATTGAGATAAAATATCATTATATCATACACATGGTGAAGAGGAAATAAGTACACTTGAAATATATTCCTACACATGAGCATATTGCATATATCTTCACCAAACCGCTTGCAAAGATAAAGTTCGAGTACTTCCATGAGAGACTTGGCCTATTGGAGAATGCCTCCCTAGTTGAGAGGGAGTGTTGATGATCACAACTTCGTGAGACATCCTCTAGGACAGAAACTAAGGGAATCGACCTATGAGAGTGCCCATGAGTTGGGTGTTACCATGAGATGGGTGTGTCGTTTCTCTCTATACTGATATGAGATGATGTGTGCCCCTATGTCGGGTGAGGATTCCTATGAGATGGGTGTGTCATCCCAACATGGATTGAGATAAAATGATGTGTACCCATGTGTGGGGTGATGGTTCCCATGTGATGGGTGTGCGTCAAACTCTTGAATAAGTTGTGAAGGTTCCCATGTGAAGATGTTTATACTTCAAACTTCAGAGGGAGTCAAAATTATTTGAGAAGGAGGAAGAACAGAAAAATCATTGCGAAAACCAAAGCAATGATTCATGATCAAAGACTAAATATGATTATATGGGAAGAAGCATGCATGACAACAATATATAATCAAAACATGAGTCCTCACCACATTTTGAAGAAAATATCTCTCGAAGAATCCTTCACCAGAGAAAATGTTGATATTGGACACTTCAAGATATTTGGGTGTCCAATATACTTTCATGTACCCAAAGAGAAGAGGTCCAAGCTAGAACCTTCAGGCGAAAAGGTACATTTGTGGGATACATTGAATCTTCGAAGGCATATCAGATATACATCCCTAGTAAGAGACAAATTGAGGTAAGAAGAGATGTTATCTTTGAAGAAGAGATAAGCTTGTAAAGATACAAAGAATATCAGATGGAGATTGACTGTGAGACAATACCTTCTCCCCCTTCAACAGATTAAATATATACAACCATTACTCTAGTTGATCCATTTGTTCTAGTTGATCCAATTTCTCTAGTTGATATCCCCATAGAAATTTCCGTAGGCCATAAAAGGCCTTCCTAGTCTTGACAAACTCTATAAGAGGCAGAGGGCCATGCAACTCCTCAAGGATCATCCCAAGTGAGAAAGATACCAAAGATATTTTCGAGTTACTTTTTATCCATGAGCCACATCATTGATACTAAGCCTTGTTGTGATGGAGAAACAATAGGTCAACAGGTAGGGAAAGATTCCATGGAAGAAAAGTATCAATCCATCTTGAAGAATGATGTGTGGGATATTGTTTCGAGACCAAAAGGGAAGTTTGTAGTAATTTCGAAGTGGATCTATAAAATCAAGCATGCCACTGATGGAAGTGTCGAGAAATACAAAAACATATTTGTAGCCAGAGTATTCTCACAGGTGGAGGGAATTAATTATGAGGAGACATTTTCTCCAGTATCCCAATACACCTCCACCTGTACTATCATTTCACTAGCTGCATCCATGGGTTGGAAACTACATCAGATGGATGTAAAGACAACATTTTTGAATGGTGAGATTGAGGAAGATATTTACATTGAGCAACCAGAAGGATTCATGATACGCGATGATAAATATCATTTGTGCAGGTTGAAGAAATCCATGTATGGACTAAAGCAAGCACCTCATGCTTGGTATGATAAGATGGATGGATTATTGATGAGTTTAGGATTCAACAAAAGTGTTGTTGATCCAAACATATATTATCACATTGTTGGTGATGAGTGCCTAATCTTAGTCATGTATGTGGATGACTTATTCCTCACCGGTTCAGAAATACTTATTGTTGAATTCAAGGCAACATTGAATTTTGAATTCGAGGTGAAGGAATAGGGTATGATGTACTACTTCTTGGGACTAGAAGTATGGAATATGAATGATGAGATTTTCCTCAGTCAAGGAAAATATATAGTGGAGATATTGAAGAAGTTCAGTATGACAAACTACAAATCCATGCCTACACCGATGGTGATGGATTTGAATAAAATGAATGATGCTTCTATCGATTCAAGAGATATTTATCCACATTTGTAACAATAGATGATTGAATCATTGATGTATCTGGTTAACACCGGACCTAATATATTCTATGAATTGAATGTACTTATTCAGTTCATGAGTTAGTTGATATAGACTCACTAGATAGAAGCAAAACATGTATTGAGATATCTACAAGGCAAAGTAAAATATGGCCTGAGATATGCCTCCAGTGTAAAAATGACTTTTTCAGGGATATGACAATGCATATTGGGCAGGGAGCACAGTGGTCTGGAAGAGAAACTATGGTTGTTGTTTTACTTTGGGGTATACCATGGTTTCCTAGTGCAGTAGGAAACATAGCTTTGTGGCCTTGAGTACTGAAGAAGCAGAGTATATAGCATTGAGTATGGAAGTACATGAAGCAATGTGTCTTCATAATCTTTTGTCTTAACCATAGCTGAGTGGGCCTAATGGTTAAGAACATGTGTTTCCTCTTAAGAGGTCACAAGTTCAAATCTAGAGGGGGCTAGGGTATGTATACCTCCGTAGACTTTACCAGTCAAATCACTGGGTGAAGGGAGGCCCCTTGTCCCACAAACAAGGGGGTATCATACACCAATTTGGTGTGTCTTGGCCATGACCTTAAAAATAGATTATTATTGTTATTATTATTATTATTATTATTATTTGATCATGAGATAGATCCTACCATTATTCATTGTGATAAACAGAGTTGTGTGAAGCTCTCTTAGAACAATGTGATTCACAATAGATCGAAACAAATTGAGATAAAATGTCATTATATCATAGACATGGTGTAGAGGAAAGAAGTAGATGTGCAATACCTTCCTACACATGAGAAGATTGCATATATCTTCACCAAACCACTTTCCAAGACAAAGTTCAAATACTTACATGAGAGACTTGGCCTCATGGGTAATTCCTCCGTAGATGAGAGGGAGTGTTGATAATCAAAGCTTCATGAGACATCCTCCAAGAAACAAACTAAGGGACTCAACCTGTGAGAGAGCCCATGTGTTGGGTGTTCCCATGAGATGGGTTTGTCATTCCTCTCTGGAATGAGATAAGATGATGTGCGCCCCTATGTGGGGTGAGGATTCCCATGAGATGAGTGTGTCATTCATATATGGATTGAGATCAAACAATTTGTACCCCTGTGTGGGGTGAAGGTTCCCATGTGAAGGGTGTGCATCATAATATGTAATGACTTGTTATGGTGTGTGGTCTCCTGCCTTGTGGAGTCAGTTAAGTCAGGATTGATATGGTACTCCAAATGATTCTCCTGTGGACTCAGTGAGATAGAGATATTTTTAGTATGATTTCCATGTGGTTGAGCATAGGTGGATGTACCCCTATTGGTTGAGCGTTAGTGGATGTGTGATATCCCTTGCTATATTGTCTGAGAGTAAGATTTACCTGTAACCTTAATTGTGATATAAACGGTACAGGTCGACTCCACTATATGTGAAAGATAATTAATTTTATGGTAATAATTAATTATTTTCAGAGTTATTGAGGTCGGCCCGATTATGCAAATAAACATCATTTTTGGTCTGTCCAGTCTAGTATAAATAAAGGTGATTTCCCCATTGACGAAATACACAAGTCACTTGTCATTTGGAAATTTCAGCAAGTACATCTTCTAGGGATGACGTGCACACCTCTCTTGGGTGCAAGTTTCAAAGTAGTAGAGCACCCTCTTGTGTGAATTAGGGTTTCATGGTTGGAGGATATTCTCTTGAGAATATAGCAAAGGATCGTTGGGTTTTTCTCCCTTGTTGAGAAGGGTTTTCCTAGGATATTTCTTGTGTTCTTGTGCATGTTTATTCTTCTTGTGATCTTGGTTATTGCAACACTTGTAAATTGTGTATATTATTTTGTTCATGCTTCAAGTAGATTCTAAAATTAAATAAACCTCATTCTTGAGGCTAGTGTAGTGAAAATTCAACACCCCTGACCCCCCTTGCTCCCATATCAGTTTATAGTACATGGGACCAATCTTACAAAGAATACAACAAAAACCCAACAATATATGGATGTGAAAGAAACATTCCTACATGGTGAGTTGAAGGAGGAGATATATATGAAACAACCAAAACACTATGTTGAAAAAGGTAAAGAGAAATTGGTTTTCCAAGTTGAAAATTTCTTCATATGGTCAGAAAAAATCTCCCAGAATGTGGTACCAACGTTTGAATCTTTTGTGTTGGATTGGAATTTTTGAGATCCAAATAAGATTAATGTGTGTATTACAAACAAGATGGTGTTAATTTCCTTCATATCATTCTATATGTAGATGATATGTTATTCATTAGCAATAATAAGGTTGTAATTTTTTATTTGAAGTCTCAACATTCAACAAAATAATTTGATATGAAGGACTTAGGGGATGGAAAAGGTATCTTAGTAATGGAGATAAAAAGAGATAGATATTTTTTTTTGGTTTAGACATAGTAAGTTTGTAAAACATGTGCTACGTACTCAAGAAAGAGGAATAACATAAGCATCATTGAGGAAACCAAAGAAATGATTCATGATCAAAGACTACCTATGATTCTACTTTAAGAATCATGCATGACAACAATATATATTCAGAACAGGTGTCCTCACCATATTTTGAAGAAAATAACTTCCTAGGAAGCCTTCATCGGAGAAAATACTGATATTGGAAACTTCAGGATATTTGGGTGTCCAATATACTTTCATGTACCCAAAGAGAAGAGGTCCAAGATAGACCATTCAGGCATAAAGGGTACATTTGTGGGATACAGTGAATCTTTGAAGGAATATCAGATCTACATCCCTAGTCACATACATATTGAGTTAAGAAGAGATGTTATCTTTGAGGAAGATATGACCTTTCAAAAATCCAGAGAATCTCAGATGGAGAATGACAGGGAGAAAGTATCTTCTCCACCTTCATCAGTTTAGAGGGAGACAACCATTATTCCAGTTGATCCAATTGTTTCAATTGATCTAGTTTCTCGAGTTGATATCCCCAGAGACATTGCAGTAGTCCATAAAATGACTGCCTAGTCTTGACAAACTATAAAAGAGGCAGAGAGCCATGAAACTCCTCAAGGAACATCCCGAGAGAGAAAGAGACCAAAGATATTTTCTATCTACTTTTCATCCATGAGAAACATCATTGATATCGAGCCTTCTTTTCATGGAGAAGCAACATGTCAGTAGGTATGGAAAGATTCCATGGAATAAAAGTATCAATCCATCTTGAAGAACGATGTGCGAGATATTGCTCCAAGAACAAAAGGGGAGTTTGTAGTAAATTCCAAGTGGATATATAAAATCAAGCATGCAGCTGATGGAAGTATCGAGAAATAAAATTTGAGATTTGTAGCCAGAGGATTCTCACATGTGGAGGGAATTGATTATGAAGAGACATTTTCTCCAGTGACCCGATACACCTCCATCTGTACTATCATTTCACTAGTTGGATCCATGGGTTGGAAACTACATCAGATGGATGTAAAGACAACATTTCTCAATGGTGACATTGAGGAAAAAGTTTACATCAAGCATCCAAAAGGATTTGTGATACACGATGAGAAATATCATGTGTACAGGTTGAAGAAAACCCAATATGGACTAAAGAAGGCACCTCATTCTTGGTACGAGAAGATGGATGGATTCTTGATGATTTTGGGATTCAATAAAAGTGTTGTTGATATAAACCTATTTTATCACATTGTTGGTGGTGAGTGCCTGATCTTGGTCCTGTATGTGGATGACTTATTCCTCACCGGTTCAAAAATAATTATGGTTGAATGCAAGCGAGCATTCACTTATGAATTCGAGATGAAGGACCTGGGTATGATTCACTACTTCTTGGGACTAGAAGTATGGCAGAGGACTGATGAGATTTTCCTGAGTCAAGGAAAATATATAGTGGAGATATTGGAAAAGTTCAGTATGACAGACTACAAATCCATGCCTACACTGGTGGTAATGGATTTGAAGAAAATGAATGATGATTCTACTGATTCATGTACTTAGTCAGCTCATGATTCATCTGATATAGAATCACTAGATAGTAGAAAAACATGTATTGAGATATCTATGAGGCAGAGTTGGATATGGCTTGAGATATGCCTCCAGTATAAACAAGAGTTTGCAGGGATATGCCGATGCAGATTGGGTAGGGAGCGTGGTGGACTAGAAGAGAACATTTGGTTGTTATTTTACCTTGGGGTATGCCATGGTTTCCTAGTGTAGTAAGAAACAAAGCTTTATGGCCTTGAGTACCACAAAATAAGAATATAAGCATTGAGCGTGGTAGTCCACATAGAAGTGTGGCTTCAAAAGCTCTTGGAATATTTATTTGATCACGAGATGGATCATACCATTATTCACTGTGATAACTAGAGCTATGTGAAGCTCTCTGGAACCTTGTGTTTCATGATAGATACAAACACATTGAGATAAAATATTATTATATTAGAGACATGGTGCAGAGGAAAGCAGTACACGTGAAGCACCTTCCTACATATGAGAAGATTGCATATATATTCACCAAACTTCTTTCCAAGACAAAGTTCGAGTACTTATGTGTAATGTCCCCAAGGTCAATCCCTGTTGTGAATCCTAGTTATGAAATGGATTGTAAATATGTTTTATAGGTTGATGAGCCAAGTGTTACCCATGATTTTGGTCATCATGATGATGTATTAATGATGGTGTACTTAGGCTCTTCATAAGAACTTTCTCCTAAGAAGAAGTTATTTTCATCTTTTCCAGAAAACTCATTTTTAAAGACTGTTCATAGGCTACTAGTATATTTGCATGTGAGAATGTATGATTCTCGCAGGCTGCCTCAAGCCAGGGTGTGAGAAGTTCTCACTGTGTTGAATTACTAGGGTGTGAACTCTTTCTAAAGCAAGGAAAAAGATGAATTCTCGATGCTTCTAGAAGGGAATCTTCTAGAAGGATGAGATGGCATTCGAATGGTTATCCTAGTACTAGATTCCCTGATATTTTGGGATCATTATTATCCAAGTAACTAATTCATTCTCTCCTATATATTGAGGGAATTATCATGGAAAATGTTAAGCAAGGTTAAGCAAGATTCATTGCGGAATTGGTGAAAGAATTGTCTGAAGGATTGAAGCTTGAACAACAGGCTAGGAAATTCCAGCAAGGATATCATAAGAGTTTTGATCTTCTTCATGCAAGTGAGCAAGTGTGTGTGTCAGAGCCAAGGGACATTGAAAGGAAGTCTATGACATCAAGGCTCAGGTTGTAATCTTTACTTTCCATTAATATTATTCAGTAATATGTCCCTTTCCCATAAAGCTATTTCCACTTTATTGTATAACTCCTTGATCATATACATAGATTGACCCTTGAATAGATTGTGCTTTCTTCACTTTGGTTGGTTTGTGTTGTCTTGGTATTGACTGCACGAGAGCACTAGAGAGAAGTGGGAGAAAAAAAGACCATAGGAAGCGATAATAAGGTATGTTATTAGTTCTTGCCTCCTATTGAATTCAATGGTCAAAATATAGGGAAAGAGTCATGTTCTGTCTTGCTTTGTTCTAGATCCAGGTGGATCTAGGGAGATCGGTTAGTGTCCGCACCTACAGATTTATCCAATAACAAAATTTGTGACTCCATTGGGGAGCGTCCCATTTTCTTTGTGGTTTTTGGTATTTTTTTGTGGCCATTTTCTCTTGTTTCACTTTTCTCCTTTCCTATCAATCTCTGAGTCTTCAGGATATCTTGATAGACCCTCTGGGTCCAGAGGCCTTTTCAATTTTTGCTTCATTTTCCAAAAAATTGACTAGTTTCAGAGGTTCTTGCATTGCACTTCACTGTAGCCTATGAGAATCCATAGAGTTCACACTCTGCCTTTAGGTTGTAGTGCAAGGTTCTCGCACTTTTCTCAAGGGACACTTGCGAGAATGCCTAATTCTCACACTGTGCAGTATTGCCAGCCTGCGAACCCATTTTTTAAAATTTTTGGATTTGAGTTGTGGCATCTTTAACTGCCCAGATCAGTCTAGGTGCCTCATAAGAGTTTCTTGGACCATTGATTGGTGTATTTCTTGTCTTCATTTTTTTGCATGAACAGTCTTAGGATTTCAAAGGCTCTTCTTGTCACTTTTGTCTTGACTTTCGTTTCTTGACTTTTCTTGGCATAACCATTCTCTCTGATTTCAGAATCTGAGTGTGTTT
>JZKD02S1811364.1:594977-613656 GCA_000966675.3 Picea glauca
TATGGGAATGATAAATGTTTTCTCCTTCTCGTAGCATAGTTTTCATCGAAATGAAAAGATTTCATCTTCATATCTTTGCATAATTTTCGAGTCGGTCAAAACACCATATTGTCCATGCCATTTTCCTCTTGAGTAACAACAGCCATAAAATAAAGCACTTATAAAAATTGACTAGACATTTTTATATTTTCTGGTAGCAAACCTACATTAGATTAGCTGTAGAGCTTTGGAATAGGTGTGAAAGATAACTTTCGAAAGATGCAAACAAACATAGAATCTTGAGTTAGGGAGCGGTTAAATCCACTTATTACATTTTGTCCTGGGAAGCCCTTCTAACACCAGGGTCAATCACGAGGTCGCATTGAGACTGGCAGAGTTACTCACCCTACTTTGTTGGTCTTGGTGTAGAGGTTGCGCGTATTATGGGGGTCGCTTGAGAGGTATACCCACAATGATGAGTGGAAGCCTTTCGAGTTGATTTTGGGCTAGATACCCTGCCCTTGTGCATGAATCAGACTGTCGAATGTTTCCCTAGGCATCACTGTAATGATTGGTAACCTTACTGGCCTATATCCTTGGGGTCTTTACACAAGGTGACTGTGGAGGGGAAAGTCTTCATGGTACTTGGAATAGACGTTGGCCAAACTCACTCGGGCTCCTTGGAGGGTATACCCACGATTATGTGTGGGAGCTTGCGCCAGGGTGTAAGTCCGTTAAGCAAGTTTTCAACGTAACTTTTCCACCCGCTCTATCTTAGCCACTTCTTACTTTGTTCCCGCGACGTTGGATTTCATCACCAACTAGTGAGTTCATTATAAGAAGGTTTTGTTTGTTTGCTTGCTTCCTAGATTTTTAGCGTGTGTTGTTTGTTTTCCTTAGAGGACTCTAGATTGGATTTTTTGTTTTTAATGGCATCAGTTCCCGAAATGACCAATGAAGGAACCTCTGCTCCAGGGGCCTTTTGTTT
The DNA here is from genome assembly GCA_000966675.3 of Picea glauca. Taxonomy (NCBI): domain Eukaryota; kingdom Viridiplantae; phylum Streptophyta; class Pinopsida; order Pinales; family Pinaceae; genus Picea; species Picea glauca. Next base: position 595,945 of record JZKD02S1811364.1, read on the forward strand.
TTCCTTCTTATGGAAACATTGGTCCTCCTCACATCGCTACTTTGAGCCTTCCAGGTCTCACTATTGGATTACCGATATGGTTGTTTTCCACTCAGGTAATCTCGAATCCAGTAAGTTTTTTGGTCGTAAGCACTTCCACCCAAGAACATCAACCTCATGTTGATCCTTCACCTTCTTCACCAGTAAGGTCTTCTTCGCCTTCTTCACTTGCAATGTCGCCTTCCATTTCATCTTCTTCGTCGGGTAAAAGTTCTAAAGCTAGTAACTCGGTGACTAAGAAGAAGAAGAAAAGAAAGATTAAGAAGAAGAAAGATAAGCAAGGGTCAAAACCTCCAACTGTGGTCAACCATGTTGGAAAGAAACCAATTACTATTATTCGTGCTGGAAGTGTTGATGATGTCAAGATCACCCAAACAACCCGTAATCCCAAGTACCCTTGCAGGATTTGTAAGGGTAGCCATCTTCTTGGAATGCCCTGGTCTACCCAAGGTTATAGAAGTATGGTCTACACATCCTCGCCAACCCATGTCGTTAGCCTCTGAACAACATGCTGACAAACCCCCATCAACCAGTCATGATACGGTTGGGAAGAAGAAAAGTAGAGTCAAGTTCTCGTGTATTTTATGCAAAGGGAGTCATCTCACTCACCTTTTCCCTCGTATGGACGAAGCCTCAAAATTACTGGAAGACATGACTATTTCACAACCTCAATTTCTAGTTGCTTACCGTAATCTTTATCTCAACCCTCCAATAGTTGATGGAATGATCACTCTGGTCCATTCACCGGTCAATCCGGTTGATCATGTCATCAATCTGGTCATGTCTTTGGATGAACTAGTAGACCAAGTGGTTGATCCAATCCCATCCTTGATCAACCCCACTCTCTCGTTACAGAGTGAAACCCAAGCTGTCGATCCGTTTCCACCTGTCGACCCCATTCTCCCCTTAGAGAATGAAACCCAAGTGGTTGATCTGATCTCTCCATCGGTCGATCCTACTCTCTCACTAGAGAGTAAACCCGATACTGCCCATGTTTTTCTCATTGATACAGACTCTGCCGTGTCAGGGGGTACTACTCCTTCTTCCATGGAACCCCCTCCAAGTAATGAGGCCATCCATTTCGATTGGGGTGTGCTAACTGGACCTTGTCTTCCCTCTCACATTCCTTTCCATATTACAGTACAGGTTTGTGGTCAGGACGTTCCCCAAACGTTGATAGATGAAGGTTCGTATGTTAGTATTTTGTCCTCTATTGCTTGGCAAGCTTTGGGTTGTCCTCCACTTGCGCCGGCTACGCAAAATCTGTTATCTTTTAACAGAAGAACCAGTCAACCTTTAGGGACCCTTCCTCGGTTTCTTGTAACTTTGGGAGGGAAAAATGTCTTTATTGACGTAATGGTAGTCCAAGACCCCTTGGATTTCTTTTTACTCCTTGGGAGATATTATGTCTATGCCATGAAAGCTATTGTGTCTACTCTTTTTCATGTGATATTTTCCCTCACGATGGATGGGTTGTGACTTTTGATCAACTTTCATTCATTGACCCCACCTGGATTGCCTCCCTGAATGGTTCTTATATGAAGAAGGTATCACCCTCGCCACAGGTCAATTATGTGGCATTGTCGCCCATGGCTTCAACTTCTGATGACTTAGATCCAGTAGTTGACATGGTGATCTCTTTGATAGGTTTGTTAGAGCCTGATCTCTTTACTCTTGTCGTGACCCTCGACATGGTGTCCTCCCAGAGTGTGTTTCTTCCGTCAAATGAAGACCTCTTGGAAGCCATGACCGAGTTTTGTCCCTTGACATGGTCTCCTTTTGGAGCATTGTCGTCTTGGAATCCATGATCAAAAGGACTTTCGAGGATAGTTTTTGCGTCTCTGAGGAAACCTCGTTAAAAAATGAAACAAAGGTCTTTTAGCATGGTTTTTTGATTTCAAGCTCGTTAAAAAATGAAACCACTTCTGAGGATAGTTTTTCGTCTCTTTGGCAACCTCGTTAAAAAATGAAACAGAGGTTACGAGCATAGTTCTTGTTTCTATGTCAAGCTCGTTAAAAACTAAAATAGTTTTCCCCTTCTCTGTTTTAGTCAAGTCTTTAGTCTAGTATTTGAAGTTTCATTTCCTCCGCCTTTGCAGTTGGATGAAATGAAGCTTGGGGGGAAATACTTCTAGCCTCTGGACTTCATGATGAAGTTGAGCTGCTAGTTTCTTAAGCTGGGGGATAAGTACCAACCATCCATGTGTTATGCGTTGGGAAGTCCAAACATAGTTTTCTATGGTTCAAGCTTGTGTAAAAATGAAACCACTTACCTCAAGCATAATTTCCTTTGGTTCAAGCTTGCGTAAAAATGAAACCAGTTGCAAGCATAGTTTTTTTTTGTTTTAAAGCTTGTGTAAAAATGAAAATAATCCCGAGCTTAGTCTTTGTTCTTTCTCATGCTCGTAAATACATGAGAATAAGTTACCGAGCTTAGTCTTTGTCCGTTCTTGCATTCGTAAATATATGAGAACGAGATCAAGCATACTTTTATCACTTTTTCTGGCTCAACAAGGTTATACGAAAAAGGAACCCCCCTGGAGTCCTCTTTAAGCTCTTTTCAGACTCTCTAAACATGAAAAGATAGCGGAGCAACCTTTCTATTTTCACGCTCGATAAAGTATTTGAAGTAAGCGTATGGTGAGCGATAATTTATCTCTTTTTCGGTCTTGTCCAGACTATTTTACGAAAAAGGAACTGAGAGAGTTCTCTTTTAAGTGTTTTTCCAAAATCTATAATCTTGAAAAACCTTCGAGTTTTGTAGCTCTGGAATCATTAAACAAACATTGCCAGACCCATGATGGGACCGAACCACTCCTTCTTAGGGTTCATTAAAAATACTCCGAGGGACTCGTCCGAAGGATGAGCTTACATCAACAAGCATATGTTACCCTCCTCAAGCTTGCGTAAAAATAAAGAGGTACTCGCCAGAAATGGTGGGGGGAAATTTGGGAAAGGGATATGTTTTCATCTTTGTATTGATTGGCAGTAAGTGTCGCTCTTGAACATGACACCCCCTATTCATCACATTTGAAGCTGGTTTGGGAAATCCATTTGTCTCTCATTCGATTTTCTACAAGGTCATTCCCTATGTCGTATTTGAGTTAATGCTTCCAAATCATTGGTAGTGTCATTCATATGTTCAAGAGAAGTCCATATAAAACCTATATTGAGTCAATCATCTATAGTTATCCATTCTCTCTGTGTCGACCTTCCCTGTGTCCAGTCCAATTCACATCATACTCTTTTTCACCTTCAAAATCTGTTACTCATTTCGTGTCATTGATGGGGGAATACATCAAGGCCCTCCTGTGACGAGTTTTGTTCCATCGAATTCAACTCATTATCCGGAATCAAGACTTAGAAATTATTTGGTACCTTGGAGCTTGCATGCCTCAACGACAAGTTTCCTCGCTTTTTACAGCGGGTTTACATCATTGACCCCTGATCGAAAGATTCCATCAAATGTTCGAATTCAACTCATTTATTCACACTCGATGGATTGTACTATGGTACCTTGGGAGTCATTGACATCAATGGTGATTTCCCTCACACTTGTTAACGGTTTCATCAATGACCGGTAATCAAGTGGTTTCTACCATGTTCGACTTCAACACATGTAATCACATGGTTAGATTCATACTTTGGGCGACGAGATTGAAGACCCTGGATATCATCTTTGTGATCCAAGTTGCGATGGAGTATATATAATTTGTGACACATAGATTCACTATGTATTTCTCATGGCTATGTCGTCTTGATTTGAAATTTCTCGCATAGATCCACATTGTATTCCAGTGGCTATGCTATATTTTGACGGCATGGATCCACAGTGTATGATTGGTGGCCATGAACCATGTCTATAATGTCATCAGTATATGATATGAGTATGGGAATGCCTACCTCAGAATTGATATATATGATATTTTGCAGATGCTTGGTTGTTCGCAGGTTTCCGATTAGGTGTGATCCTGGTTCCCAGCACACACATGCAGCTTACAAAGTCTATCGGTTGTCACTGGTTCCAACTTCATACTTTGTGGGGAATTTTGTTACCCATGATTTTGGTCATAATTATGATGTATTAATGATGGTGTACTTAGGCTCTTCATAAGAAATTTCTCCTGAGAAGAAGTTATTTTCATCTTTTCCAGAAAACTCATTTTTAAAGACTGTTCGCAGGCTACTAGTATATTTGCCTGCGAGAATGTATGATTCTTGCAGGCTACCTCAAGCCAGGGTGTGAGAAGTTCACACTATGTTGAACTACTAGGGTGAAAACTCTTTCTAAAGCAAGGAAAAAGATGAATTCTTGATGCTTCTAGAAGGATGAGATGGCATTCGAATGGTTATCCTAGTACTGGATTCCCTGATATTTTGGGATCATTCTTATCCAAGTAACTAATTCATTCTCTCCTATATATTGAGGGAATTCTCATGGAAAAGTTTAAGCAAGGTTAAGAAAGATTCATTGGGGAATTGGTGAAAGAATTGTGTGAAGGATTGAAGCTTGAACAAGAATCTAGGAAATTCCAGCAAGGATATCATAAGAGTTTTTATATTTTTCATGCAAGTGATAAAGTGTGTGTGTCGGAGCCAAGGGACATCGAAAGGAAGTTTGTGACATCAAGGCTTAGGTTGTAATCTTTACTTTCTGTTAATATGATACAGTAATATGTCCCTTTCCCATAAATCTATTTCCACTTTATTGTATAACTCCTTCATCATATACATAGATTGACCATTGAATAGATTGTGCTTTCTTCACTTTGGTTGGTTTGTGTTGTCTTGGTCTTGACTACACGAGAGAATTGGAGCGAAGCGGGAGAAATAAAGACCATAGGAAGCGATAATAAAGTATGTTATTAGTTCTTGCCTCCTATTGAATTCAATGGTCAAAATCTAGGGAAAGAGTCATGTTTTGTCTTTCTTTGTTCTAGATCCGGGTGGATCTAGGGAGATCGGTTAGTTTCCGCACCTATAAATTTATCCAATAACACCAAGTTTTTATAAGCTGGTGGGCTTATGTGATTGTTAGGCCAAAGAGCCTAAGGGTTGAAGGCCAAGAGCCTGATTTTGTACATGTATCAATGCAGAACATTAATAAAATATAAACCCCACCGCATGTAGACTGGTCACTATGAATGAGTGATGGGGGACTAAACTTCCACAGAGTGGGCAAGGGATTAGGGGATGGAAGGTGGGAAAAGGGGGATAAGTGTGGAGCCTAGGGGCTAAACCTAAGGGCTCAAGTCTTGGGAATAATATTAAAATATTATTCCAAAAGACATGTGAATATTATGTTTTATCCTAAGTTCTGTTTGAAAAGACAAGCAAATTTCAAATGGAAGGAACGCATGCTGAAGCAATGCATGTAGTTTCATGGGTGATAAGTGTCAACCCGAGCCCATGCAAATTAAACAACTGAGATGAGCCGAGGTGAGGGTTCCTCCACCATTGGATCCTCAACTACCTGGGCATGAACTCGTCCGACCTCTAGAAGAGCCCCGTGCATCTTCTGAACTGCACGTCCCGTCCGACCCCTACAAGAGACCTCGTGCCATTGTGAAATATGGGGGGGGGAAGTCTATGTGTTGATTTCTATAAAAGCCAATGCATCCTCTATTTGAGTATATCGAGCTTGTGCATGGTGTCTATGTCCCAAAGCCTTAACCGTGAGACCATCCTGTCATTGCTGAGCCTATTTGGAAAGCCTGTGACTATTTTCCCCATTGGATGTTGTGGTCACGTGGTGTTGGACTGTGTGTGGGTTGTTGGCCAGTTTTTAAAACACTCTCTCCAGGTGAGAGAGGTGGTTGAAGTTGGAAGAAAAGGTTCCTGGGCCTGTGAGAGACTCTCTCTAGGTAAGAGAGTGAGCAGAGGAAGGAAAGAGCTCCTGGAAGGAACCCTGTAGCTAACACAGAGCTCAGAGATTTCTGGTCCAATCTATTGCTGAAACCAAAGGCAAGGGAGGTTAGCAGCTGAAGGACTGTCTAGGTGACAGAGAAGGTGTACACTCCTGGGGTGGAACAGGCATGTGGGGAAGGAGAGTCTGTGGGCAGTGAGTATAAGTGGTTCCTGGGAGAGAATTCCTTCCTTGTGACTGTGTGTTTTCCCTGTAAACTCAGCCTAGCCTAGGATTCCTTGCCTTGGAATGGAGCTTAGTCCTAGCTCAGGGGTGACCTAGTGCCGAGCTTGATGATCAGTGTGGTCTAAGGCTGGGAGGTTCATGGAAGGCCTGCACCTGGTTGGTGGAATTACCATCGTTTCAAAGATAAGTACCAGATGATGTTCTTGATTACTTTTCTGCATGTCTGTGTATTATATTTATCATGTACTCTATTGTGCAAATGATTTAATGCTAAATCCATTGACTATTTATAATAGTAGTAATTCTTATGGTTACTCTGAGTTTAAATGTGTTTCATTTGCTTAAATGCATGTCTTATATTTATAGAATTAAGTTGGAGATTGTTATTCCGCGAGGTAGTTCCTGCCTGACCAAGTAATGGGGGCGTTACAGTTTGTTATCAGAGCCAAGGTTTCGAAACTGAGACTAGATGGGCTAGTTGAGTGGTCTTTGGACAAAGGGTTTGAGGAGAAATTGTGTCTAGAGGACCAATTTTAGACCTTTGAATGCTCCTGAATGTCAAGGATTTACTTGACCGTGTTACCAAGATCAGGAGGTGTATCAGTGTTATGAAACTACAATTGGGGTGGCATCTGGCCACAGGGAGAGAAGACTCCACACCGGAAGTGTAAGAGCCAAAGGATCTGTTCAGGAAAAAGGAGAACCCTCCTGACCGTCAGATCTGGAAAACGTGGATAGGGTTTAAAAACCCTTTCGAGTTGCACATGAACGTAGAAATCACAATACGTGAAATCTCGAATTCGTCAGGACCATCCATCAGGGGGACACGTGGCTACTGGATGGAGTTTTGGTACCTGAGAAACCAAAGGGGAAGAACCTTGTTTTCACAAGTCATGAAATAATGAAAAAACCCAAAATGTTGAAAAGATCTGTGCCATAGATCCAAGAGAAGTCTAACCGTTGGATTGCCTTGGAATGGACATGGACACATGGGTGTGTACAATGTGCCAATGAGTCGAGAAGACAAGTGAGAATGGTTTGACCCGATGACGTCACCAAAGGTGACGTGGACCCTCCTGAACGTACCACGTGCCACTGTGGTTAAGGGTGGTAGTTTTGTTATGGGCCTGAAGAGTAAAGTAAATCAGAATGTCAAAATTCGGGAGTTCGAGTGACATGGGGTTGGGAGTCACTGCATCGTGAACTCCCGGGTACCGAAGACTTGAAAACCTGAAGTGCTGAGTCCCAAAATCCCTATCAGGGTTGCCAACAACTGTGTTGTGGGCCCATGGGAAGAGAGGTTGGAAGTTTGGAAGTCAGGAGTTGAAGAGGGAAGCGAGTGCGAGAACCTCCGAGGACCAAAAACCTTGAAAGCCAAAACATCGAAGTTCTGAAATCCTGAAATTTTCAAAAGACATAAGAATTATCAAGGATTTAACTGTTGGATCGTCATGGACAAAAACCCCAAAAACCGAAGTCCCAAAGTCCCAAAAATTTGCAGATCCAAGTAGGGCTCAGAAAACTTAGTGAATTTGAAATGTGTTCTTATTCACGCTGGTTAATGAATGTTGTGGTTTTTATTAAGGTTTCATGGCTTGAAAATCTTCAGTTGAATGGACACTGTGTGTGAAGAGTTCAACAAGTGTCAGAACAACCAAGTATAGAAATGGAAGAGGTGTAGATTGCCTCTGAAACAGAGGACCAAAGGGTAGCAAGGGATGTCAACTTGGGAATCGAAGGATCAAAATCTAATGGACATGGAAAAGAGATGGATAAGGAAGAACATATGATGAAACTCATTGAAATATTGCAGAGAGATGCCCAAGCTTGCCGAGGTAATAGCTGAAAACTGATGAAAGTCATGGATCGGCAAGGTGAATTCAAATTAAAGATGTTGAAGAGCCTGGAATGAATAGAAAGGAAATTGGAGAAGGCGAGTGGCTCAGGTAAGACAGAGAGTCACAGAAACCCTGAGAGGAAAAAAAGAGCAAGGAGTGTCAAGACCCCTGAGAGGAGAACAAGATTGACGAGTGGTAGCAGACATCATCATCGCTCCCCAAAGGATTCGAGTAGGGAAGCACATAGTAGTTCAAGCCCGTCCCCTACCAGAAAACACAGGAGATTTGGGATGAATGAATTGAAGGGAGAGATGAACAAGATCAAGCCTCCAATGTTCGATGGAGAACATAAAAAGGAGGAAGATTCTGAAACCTAGTTGCTTGGCATGAGGAAATATTTCCAACTATAGAATTATTCCTCTCATGCAGAAGGAAGAATTGTGATGTATCAATTGAAAGGAAAAGCATCCATGTGGTGGGATTAGTTTGTGCAAGTGCAACACATCAAAGAGAAGGACGTCACTTGGAAGGAGTTCAAGAGGTATTTTGAGAAGAAATACATGACTAAAAGATACTATGATAGAAAGATGAAGGATTTCTTCGAACCCAAGCTAGGCAGCATGACCATTAATGAATACGAACGAAGTTTCTTGGAACTATTGAAGTTCCATTCATCAAGGATGAGGCTGTCAAGATTCAGAGGTATCTGAGTGGACTTCCACCTGCCATTAGTGACAAGATTTAGTATGATGATCATAAGACTATGGAAGAAACAATAAGAAGGGAGAAATTCTTGTATGAACAACAAAGAGAAAGGCCTACTTTTCGGAAGGCTTGGGATGATCAGAAGAAGTTCAGGAAAGAGCAGAGGATGAAGAGAAAAAATTCTCCCTTTTTTAGAAACAATCCTCAAGGATAGACATCCTTTAGAGAGCCCAGGAAGGCTGAAGTGGGTGAGAAAATTCCAAGACTGTCACCTATGAAGTGTTTGGGTTGTAAAGGAAACCATAGGTATATAAACTGCCCCCACATAAAAGATAAAGTGAGAACCCTCCACAATGTTCAGCGAGCTGAAACAATGGAGGATATGGGTAGTAGAATGACAAGGATCTACACATCCCTGGACAACAAGCAAGCTGAATTTCAATCACACATGATTGAAGTGGAAGGTGTGATTAAGAACCGACTGTTAGCAATCTATAATTTGCCTAAGGCTGCTGAGGCAATTACGGAGGTAACCTCGAACCACTTCGAGTCTTGGATCTAGCCCTCCAAGACTCAGAGAGGGATCTCTCTTTTAGATTTAAATTGGTTTGTAAGGGATGGATTTTAGGCTAGCTAAGAAAGTAATGAAAATATGGAGTTTTTTATTTTAAAATGGTTAGTTTGGGACAGCAAGGAGGGCCATTGGGAAAATGGGGTCTACTCTTTAAACAATGTGATTCACTCTCATATCTGGACAAAGTTCTTTCACAAGGCAAGGTAGTGGCAATATTGGATAGAATTAATATTAGATGGCATCGATTTGAGGAAGAAATAGGTGAGGAAAAATCCAGGCAAAGGAGCACCTAAGAATTCCTAAACTAGCCTTTTAGAAGATAAACATAAAGATTATCACAGGCTGAGAGGCAGAGTATCTGCTGATAAATTCTTCTTCTATTACTTTCCTTCTGATAATAAGAAATGAAAACACAATTGGAAAGATGACAGGAAAATACATTAACAGAGAAAAACACCACCAACATCTCCACACAGGAATCCTGTGAACAACATGCTCATTTCTGATTGATCATCTAAAAATTACAGAGAAGAAAAAAGGTTTTCTGGTCATACATAACCCACAGTCCAAAAATGAAAATAACAGGTCCAACAACCTCACACAGGTCGACCCTCTCCTATTCTGCCTAGTCTAACCCTGCTTACATCTTTCTCATATGCATAAATACAAAAATTTCTCAGCCTTGCCAGGACTTGCGCTCTACCTCTGTTGATAACAGTTACAAAAATTTACACCTGTGGACTGTTTCTAAAACAAAAAAAATGATTTGGCAACTGTTGAGTAAAGATCTGGAGTTAGTTAATGGTTTGTTGGCGAATGGAAGCTAACAACATCACAATAAACAACAGTCGAATGCCTGAGTTGGTTTGAGGTATGTTGCCAGTTGGAGGATTGGTGATCTAATCTCTGCCTAGAAAATGGGAAACCTCTGCCACCTCGCTGTGTGATCTAACCGCTACCTGGAAAACAGGAAACCTCTGCCACCTATGTTTAAACATGCTCTGCCACCTGTGACTGCATCATGAAATTGATGACAAGTGTAGTAGATCGACCACTGTGGATAAGCCTGATATCTTTCTCACTGCCAAATGTTTTGTGCATAATCATAGAAAAACTTTGTATTTACAACTGCCAGGATTTTTATTATTGATGCAAATTCATAGGAATACACTAGAAGTTGTTGCTTTCCTCGAATAAATATGATTGGACCTTTCAAATCTGAAGCTTTATGAAAATTTTGAGAAATATCCTTTCTACCAGGTTTTTGGGGAGCGCCTATTCTGGAAGGATGATTGTCGAGGTTGGAATAAGTCGAAACAATGGTTTCATAGTCCCAGGCTTCATCTTCATTATCACTGTTGTCCTCAACTAGCACAATTTCCTTTTCATCTTGAGATTCATTTGCATACATCTCACCATACACTTTTCATCTAGAAATCACATCATATACAGGTGTATCGTCGCGCACTATTGCACTATCTTGATTCTCGCTCGAGTTTTTGAAATCTTATCAATGTGAATATCAATAGGAACTGTATATTTATCTTGAAAGTCTAAGTTGTTAGTCAAGAATTCTTTCATTGCAACATCAATTTTAGGGGCATGAATATTGCCAGCACCAACCACATCATGATCAAAGATGTCAGAAGCATTACTATCACCATCACTATATTCACGAAGAGCAAGCTGTTCAAACTGCTCGTCTAGAAGTCTGGGAGTTCTCTGCATTCTTTCGACCAAAACTCTATTTCTGGTTTTACCTGTAGGAAATCACAATGCATTGTCAACTGGAGCTGCATTGTTGTTGTCTTCAACACACAAAGATTGATTGGCATGAACATGTTCTTTCTTAATTTCTGGTAATCTGGTAGAAGTTGCTCCATCTTCTTCTTCCAGTTAATTAGCTTGGACAACAAAGTCCTCTTCCAAGTTTTCAACATCATAATTAAACTCAGAACCATCACTTATATCAATTTGAGCAAGTACTTCAGGGTCACCATCTTTCTGAACATTCCGGATATAACGTGTGCTTGAACTGACACCCTATAGAGCACTGGAATTTGAGTCATCTTAATTACAAGTTGGAGCTTGTAGATTAGATGCATCATATGCCTTGACATATGGTGGTATGGATTCCAACCTAGGTTTCCTGCAGGGAATAAAGGCTGAACCCCCTCCAGAAAACCCTAATTTCCCTCAAATAAGTAAGATAATTGTAGCCATCATCGGGAAAAATGAGCTCCATGATTTCTTTTCTGATGTGATCAGGCAGAGGGCCTTGGCCTTGTTCCATCCATAGGGCTTCAGATGAGTGCTCTTATATTTATCTTTTGTGTTGTCGTTGATGCAGATGCATGGCTCCCTACGATCGACGCCTTGAAACTGATTCAAACACCTGGCAGAGGATTTTAAACGCTGCGTTTTATATATATATATTTTTATTCTCTGCAGGTGATATCCCACATTCACACCATAAACTGAACTTTAAGTGATTATATTAGCCAACAGTCATACATTGTGTCGATGAAGTGAGCCCGAGGCTTGGGATTTGGGGTTAGTTGTTGGTGTTGGCGCTGACTTGTTTGTTTGTTGTTGGTTTGTGGTGTTGAATATTTGGAGGGTTGTCCCTAGGTCGAGATAATTTTTTGCTAAAAATATTGTCAACTTTTTGCATAAAATTCTGCTAAAAGGCAAAGGCAAAGGTGCTAATTTTTTGCCAAATTCACCAAAAATAGCTAATAAACCCAACTTTGCATTTACCCCCAAGAGTCAAATTTACCATTTCAAACCAATCCACCATTTTTTTCTAAAAAATGCACCGGAACGCGCTTTGAAGTTCTCACGCAAGCACTCATATTATGCTTGGTCAGTGTCGGGCGCTTTCCTCCGCCGTCGCCATGTGTCACGAGCGAACACATATGCCTGGAAAGCATAAATATTATTCAGAACACTGATCCCCTATTATATAGGGTTCTAACATAGGCTCCACCTCGGGAAGATGGCTTCGAACGAGGTTTCTAGAATCACTGAACTCTGAATTTCGCCGACCAGCTGATCATTGGGCTGCCCCCAAACTGTAAACTGAAAATAAAACCATGACGAGATGGAAAAGAAAAGATTCTCATTCTGATGAGATTATTGGCGCATTCCTACCTACCCTACTTTTCTAACAGTTATTGCTTCAATCAGGTAATGAAAAAGTGCCAATGAAGCCAACCAAGCAGTTGATCCCATGATTGGGCTTCCTCATCATGTTTGATGAAAATCAAAACTGAAATATGTAATGGCAACTGGTGTTGGCTCGAGTCCTTGCAGAAAAAACATGATTGAACAGTTATAATAAAAAAGAGCTCCATATAATTTGCAACCAGGTCAAAAAATATATGATCTATTTGTTGATTCTCCGGGTATTCCTTCATCATTTTAACATGGATAAGTTTCCCATTCGTGTCCTCAATATCAGACCATGAATGCAACTATTCAATTTCAGACTTATGCTTGCAAACAACATATTTGTCAATCAGAAAATCGAAAGATGATACAATATCTTTTGGTTTATGAGACTTAAGTTTCTCATAAAAAAAAATTGGAAACTGGAAACTGTAGGACTGAATCTGAGTATTCAAGAGCTCAATATCCCTTTCAAGTTTTTTAGCCAATAGCTCAAGAACAAAAATTATACTTTCATGAGAATAATTTTTCAATTTACAACAATGAAACACGACTGTTAACGAAACTTCATCAAATTGTAAATCTGCTAACTCACCCCTGCATTCTTCTATGGCTTCACAAGACGTAGGATTTGCCACATACCCTGTCATCTTGAAGCATCATCAAGGCTTTGAAATCTGGATTCTTCAGCAGTGAAGTCGCTTGTGAACTTTGAAGCTTGGGATCTTGAACAATGGAGTCGCCAGGTGAATGGTATAGCCTTCCGGTGTTTGGCTTCTGTTCACCATCAGAAGTCAAAACCGAACTTGAAGTGCAGCTCTGGAGAAGTCCCCAGTGGAGTCGCCAAAAATGTTAGCACTCTATAATTTGCCTAAGGCTGCTAAGGCAATCACAGAGGTAACCTCGAACCACTTCAAGTCTTGGATCTAACCCTCCAAGACTCAGAGAGGGATCTCTCTTTTAGATTTAACTTGGTTTGTAAGGGATGGATTTTAGGCTAGCTAAGAAAGTAATGAAAATATGGAGTTTTTTATTTTAAAATGGTTAGTTTGGGATAGCAAGGAGGGCCATTGGGAAAATGGGGTTTGCGCTTTAAACAATGTGATTCACTCTCAAATCTGGACAAAGTTCTTTCACAGGGAAAGGTAGTGGCAATATTGGATCGAATTAAGATTAGATGGCGTCGATTTGAGGAAGAAATAGGTGAGGAAAAAGCCAGGGAAAGGAGCAGCTAAGAATTGCTAAACTAGCCTTTTAGAAGATAAACATAAAGATTATCACAAGCTGAGAGGCAGAGTATCTGCTGATAAATTCTGCTTCTATTACTTTCCTTCTGATAATAAGAAATGAAAACACAATTGGAAAGATGACAGGAAAATACATTAACAGAGAAAAACACCACCAACATCTCCACACAGGAATCCTGTGAACAACATGGTCATTTTTGATTGATCATCTAAAAATTATAGAGAAGAAAAAAGGTTTTCTGGTCATACATAACCCACAATCCAACAATGAAACTAACAGGTCCAACAACCTCACACAGGTCAACCCTCTCCTATTCTACCTAGTCGAATGCTGCTTACATCTTTCTCATATGCATAAATACAAAAATTTCTCAGCCTTGCCATGACTTGCGCTCTACCTCTGTTGATAACAGTTACAAAAATTGACACCTGTGGACTATTTTTAAAACAAACAAAACAATTTGGAAACTGCTGATTAAATATCTAGAGTTAGTTAATGGTTTGATGGCGAATGGAAGTTAACAACATCACAATAAACAATAGTTGAATGCCTGATTTGGTTTGAGGTATGTTTCCAATTGGAGGATTGGTGATCTAATCTCTGCCTAGAAAATGGGAAACCTCTGCCACCTCGCTGTGTGATCTAACCGCTTCCTGGAAAAAAGGAAACCTCTACCACCTCTATTTAAACATGCTCTGCCACCTGTGACTGCATCATGAAATTGATGACAAGTGTAGTAGATCGACCACTGTGGATAAGCCTGATATCTTTCTCACTGCCAAATGTTTTGTGCATAATCATAGAAAAAATTTCTATTTACAACTGCCAGGATATTATTGATGCAAATGTCACAGGAATACACTGGAAGTTGTTGCTTTCCTCGAAGAAATATGATTGGACCTTTCAAATATGAATCTTTATGAGAATTTTGAGAAATATCCTTTCTACCAGGTTTTTGGGGAGCACCTATTCTAGAAGGATGATTTTCGAGGTTGGAATAACTGGAAACAATGGTTTCACAGTCCTAGGCTTCATCTTCATTATCACTATTCTCCTCAACTAGCACAATTTCCTTTTCATATTGAGATTCATTTGCATACATCTCACCATACAATTTGCATCTAGAAATCACATCATTTACAGGTGTATCGCCGCACACTATTGCACTATCTTGATTCTCGCTCGAGTTTTTGAAATCTTATCAATGTGAATATCAACAGGAACTGTATATTTATCTTGAAATTCTAAGTTGTTAGTCAAGAATTATTTCATTGCAACATCAATTTTAGGGGCATGAATATTGCCAGCACCAACCACATCATGATCACAGATGTCAAAAGCATTACTGTCACCATCACTATATTCACGAAGAGCAAGTTGTTCAAACTGCTCGTCTAGAAGTCTGGGAGTTCTCTGCATTCTTTCGACCAAAACTTTGTTTCTGGTTTTACCTGTAGGAAATCGCAATGCATTGTCAACTGGAGCTGCATTGTTGTTGATCTTCACACCCTGGTGCTGTCAGACTGTAACCATTTTTGAATAAGATCCGCCATTAATAAAGAGGAAGCACTTTACATGATTCTTACATGTATTCACTGGTGACGTTTATTCTCTAAGTTAAATGTTATCCTTGCTTTGTGATCATTTTGTTTTCTGAAACTAATCTTTAAGAGTAACGTATGTTGCAGGATTTATCTTGGATACCCTATTTCCAAATTTAAAGATTTGAATGTTTATCTTCTGATGTTTTCAATTAAGAAATTCTTAATTGCTTCTTAGTTGGATGTGTTTCTCTCATCTTTTCTTCTGTTCATCATTTAAACTATTAAAGATCCAGTGAGTATATTATCTCGCCCTGTGGGAGTTTTCCTTTATGTTTATGGTTAGTATCTCATATTGATTATAACATAGACCCCATAGCCCAATGGAGGTGTATACTATCTCAACCACTTCAAAAACCCTTTTACAACAAAACCTACCTGTTCCTTTACCTAGCCTAATATCTAAATTAAAAACAAAGCTAAATCATATAGAGAGATCCCTCTCTGAAGCTTGAAGGGATAGATTTTAGCTTTAAAAGTGGTTGGATAAAGTTACCTTTGTGGATTCCTTCTTTTCCAACCTCTAGGAAATTTACAGAGTGCTAACACCGACCATTCATTATTTTAATCAATTCAGGGGCTGGCCATAGTTATGTAGATCCTAGGGTGGTGGAAAGTTTGCATTTATCAAGAAGAAAACATGAAAAGTCTTGGTTAGTACATTTGGCTACATGAGCCAAGAGGAAATTCGTTGAGTTGGTGAGGTCCTGTCCTGTGGACATGAAAGGAATGAGCACGAAGGATGAATTAAATATTCTACCTTTAGGCTCTTATGACTATTTAATTGGAATGGACCGGTTGGACCAACACCATGCCCTCCTGGACTGTCATAACAAGAGGTTCACATGCCTGGATGAGGAGGGGAATCGAAAAACAATCCAAGGGATTGTTAGAGCTGTGGCTGTTAGAGAAATCTCAGCCATGCATCTGAAGAAGTGCTACAGAAAAGGCTGTCAATTATTTGCAGCCCATGTGGGGGAAGTATCCAGAGATGAAGTCTAAAGGATTGAAGACTATGAGGTACTCACAGATTTCAAAGATGTATTTCAGGAGGTACCTAGACTACCTCCGAAGAGAGACATCGATTTTTCTAAATTTGATTCTTATAGGAGCTCCAATGTCAAAATCTCCATATAGAATGAGTACTCCAGAGATGAAAGAGTTGCAATTGCAACTTGAAGAGATTCTAAAGAATGGGTACATTTTCCCTAGTGTGTCACCTTGGGGTGCCCTGGTCCTATTCATGAAGAAGAAGGATGGGATGTTGAGGCTGTGCATTGATTTCCGGTAGTTGAACAAGGTAAATATCAAGAACAAGTATCCTTTGCCAAGGATCAATGATCTTTTCGATCAGTTGAAGGGTGTGAAAATATTTTCGAAGATAGATCTCAAATCCGGATATCACTCGGTAAGAATAAAGGATGAGGACATCAACAAGTCCACCTTTAGAACAAGGTACAGTCATTACAAGTTCATAGTGGTGCCATTTGGACTGTCAAACGTACTTGTTGTTTTTATGTTCTTGATGAATGGTGTATTCAGGGACTATTTAGACAAGTTTGTCATAGCCTTCCTGGATGACATCTTGGTGTATTCCAAGTCAGAGGAAGAGCATGAACAACACCTGAAACTGGTGTTGCAAGTGTTGAGAGGACATCAACTGTATGCCAAATTGAGCAAATGCTCATTTTACCAAAGGTATATTCATTACTTGGGGCACATTATTTCAAAATAAGGGATCATTGTGGATCCTGAAAAGGTTGAGGCCATCCGAGAATGGTCGACACCAAGGAATGTGGCGGAAGTCAGATCCTTTATGGGTCTAGCAGGCTATTACAGAAGATTTATAGTAGGGTTCTCAAAGTTAGCTCATCCTATCACTTCCTTGCAAAGGAAGGAGAAAAAGTTTCAGTGGACTGGAGAGTGTGAGAATAGTTTCCAGCGATTGAAGCAGTTGTTAACCAACACTCCAATCTTGAGGATTGCAGATCCAGATATGGATTTTATGGTGTGCACAGATGCATGTAAGGAAGGGTTGGGAGGAGTTCTTAGCCAAAATGGATTTGTAATCTGTTATGAGTCCAGGAAGATGAAAGAGCATGAAAATAATTATGCCACTCACGATTTGGAGCTGGCAACAATCGTCCACACTCTAAGGAAATGGATACATTACCTCATGGGAAGGAGATTCAAATTGAGAACAAACTACAACGGTCTGAAATATTTGTTTGATTAGCCAACCTTAAATGCTAGACAAAGAAGGTGGCTGGAATTTCTGTGTGAATACGACATTGATATCAAGAATATCAAAGGGAAGGAAAACAAGGTGGCTGATTGTTAAGGTCCTAACCCGCACATGGGTAGATTAATGTATTCGGATGTAATAAAGGTCAATATTAATAAGACCTTTCAATAAAAGAGAATTAGGCGGATGTAAGAAGACCT
>JZKD02S1811364.1:613666-666493 GCA_000966675.3 Picea glauca
ATTTCGTATATCATTTCTGTGTATTGTGAAGATTATGCTGGATATTTTACTGTTATTCTGTTATTTCTAGCATTTCGTTGTTGTTCTGCATATTTTATATATCTGGTATCTTGCACTGATGCACTCAGCAGAAGGGTGCACAACTTACATGCTTTAGGCATTAGCATGTACAGGACTGATATCAAGGGTAGAATTTTGGAAGCTACAAATGTTGATTTGCGGTACAGAGACTTAGTAGCAAAGCTACAGGAGCATGAGAGACCACAGAAAGAGGGAAATTACACCTTGGAAGCTGATGGAATACTTTTGTATATAAACATAGTGTATACACCCAATGTCCAGGAATTGAATCTTGCGATTCTAAAAGAAATGAATAACGTGACTTATGTTGGACACCCTAGATATCAGAAGATTGTGGAAACAATCAAAAGCCATTAATTTTGGCCGGGTATGAAGAGGGATATCGTTGAATACATCACCAGATGTATGGAATGCCGGAAAGTTAAGGTTGAGCATAGGCACCCAACAGGGTTGCTGCAGCCTTTACCTATTCCAGAATGGAAGTGGGAAGTGGTGACCATGGATTTTATTACAGGATTACCCAGAACAAGCAAGAATCATGATTCAATCATGGTTGTGGTGGACAAGACTACAAAATCTGCCCATTTATTCCACTGAAAACTACTCACAAGGCAACAGATGCTGCTGATATTTTCTTAAAAGAAGTGGCACACTTGCACGAAATTCCTAAAACAATTGTGTCTGATACGGACCTGAAATTCACCTCGAATTTCTGGAAAGGTCTATTTAAAGGATTCAGAATGAATCTAAATTTTAGTACAATATATCATCCTGAGTTTGATGGATAGACAGAGAGGGTGAATAGAGTAATAGAAGACATGCTGAGAATGTATGTGATGGACAAACCATCAAGATGGGAAGACTACCTGCATTTGGTAGAATTCACCTACAATAATGGGTATCATGCATCATTGAAGACGATCACATTTGAAGAACTTTATGGAAGAAAGTGCAACACTCCAGTGAGCTGGGATAATCCAACTGACAGAGTAGTAGTTGGGCCAGAGTTGCTCAAGGAGATGGAGGACCAAATAATAAAAATTAAACAGAATTTGAAAGCTAGCCAGGATAGGAAGAAAAGTTGTGCTGATAAGAACAAAACCCATAGATAATTCAAAGTGGGTGATCATGTTTTCCTGAAAGTGAAAATTAACATGAGTTCCCTGAAGCTGGGAAGTTGTGCTAAGTTGGTAGCAAGATTTTGTGGGCCATTTGAAATCCTGGAAATGATTGGGCTAGTTGCATATAAGATTTCATTACCTGCATCTATGACTGTACATAATGTGTTTCATGTTTCATTTCTTAAGAAATATATACCTGATGCTAATCATGTTATTGACTGGAATGTGGTTCAGGTGGAACCAGAAGGCTTCCTGCAAGTGCATCCTGTGCGCATATTGGACAGGAAAAACAAACAGCTCTGGAATCAAGCTATAGGGCTTGTAAAGGTCCAATGGACCTAGTATGGTCCTAAGGATGTGACATGGGATCATGAAGATGTTATGTGGGAAGAGTACCCGCATATTTTTGAAAATTTTGAAAATCTTGCAGAGACATTGTAACGTTGCCCTAAGGACAATGCAGAAATAAGGGGAGGGGGATTGTAATGTCCCCAAGGCCAAGCCCTCTTGTGAATATTGGTTATGAAATGGATTGTAAATATGTTTTATTGGTTGGTGAGCCAAGTTTTTATAAGCTGGTGGGATTATGTGATTGTTAGGCCAGAGAGCCTAAGGCTTGAAGGCCAAGAGCCTGATTTTGTACATGTATCAATGCAGAACATTAATAAAATATAAACCCTGTCGCGTGCAGACCGACCATGATGAATGAGTGATGGGGGAATAAGCTTCCATAGAGTGGGCAAGGGATTAGGGGCTAGAAGGTGGGAAAAGGGGGCTAAGTGTGGATCCTAGGGGCTAAACCTAAGGGCTCAAGTCTTGGGAATGATATTAAAATATTATTCCAAAAGACAGGTGAATATTATGTTTTATCCTAAGTTCTGTTTGAAAAGACAAGAAACTTCCAAATGGAAGGAATGCATGCAGTTTCATGGGTGACAACTGTCAACCCGAGCCCATGCAAATAAAACAGTTGAGATGAGTCGGGGTGAGGGTTACTCCACCATTGGATCCTCAATAGCCTAGGCGTGAACCCATCCGACCTCTGGAAGAGCCTCGTGCATCTTCTGAACTGCACGTCCCGTCTGACCCCTGCAAGAGACCTCGTGCCATTTTGAAACTGGGGGGGTGAAGTCTATGTGTTGATTTTGGGATAGCCTGTGTTGAGTTTTGAAAAAGCTGAGGCATCCTCTGTCTGAGTAGATTGAGCCTATTCATGGAGTCCCTGTCCCAAAGACATAACCATGAGACCATCTTGTCATTGTTGAGCCTGTTTGGAAAGCCCATGATTTTTTTCCCCATTGGTTGTTGTGGTCACACAGTGATGGATTGCGTGTGGCTTGTTGGCTAGTTTGTACAACACTCTCTCTAGGTGAGAGAGGTGGTTGAAGTTGGAAGAATAGGTTGTTGGGCCTGTGAGTGACTCTCTCTAGGTGAGAGAGTGCGCAAACGAAGGAGAGAACTCCTGAAAGGAACCCTGTAGCTGACACAAAGCTGGGAGACTTTCGGTCTGGTCTATTTTTGAAACCTAAGGCAAGGGAGGTTAGCAGCCGAAGGAATATATAGGCGACAGAGAAAGTGTACACTCCTAGGGTGGAACAAGCATGTGGGGAAGGAGAGTCTATGGGCAGTGAGCATAAGTGGTTTCTTGGAGAGAATTCCTTCATTTTTACTGTGTCTTCCCTGTAACCTCAACCTAGCCTAGGATTCCTTGCCTTGGGGTAGAGCTTAGTCTCGGCTCAGGGGTGACCCACTACTGATCTTGATGAGCAATGTGGTCTAAGGCTAGGAGGTTCGTGGAAGGGCTGCACCTAGTTGGTGGAATTACCATCGTTTCAATGATAAGTACCAGATGATGTTCTTGATTACTTTTATGCATGTCTGTGTATTATATTTATCATGTATTATGTTATGCAAACGATTTAATGCTAAATCCATTGATTATTTATAATAGCAGTAATTCTTATGGTTACTCTGAGTTTAAATGTGTTTCATTTTCTTAAATGCATGTCTTATATTTATAGAATTAAGTATGAGATTGTTATTCTATGAAGTAGCGCCTGCCCGACCTAGTAATGGGGGCATTACATTATGTGATATACTTGGCCTAGTTGAGAATGATCCCTATCTTATAGGGAGTGTTGATGATCACAACTTCATGAGACATCCTCTAGGACATAGAGTGAGTGAGTCGACCTGTGAGAGAGCCCATGTGTTGGGTGTGCCCATGAGATGGGTGTGTTGTTTCTCGCTGGATTGATATGAGACGATGTGTGCCCCTATGTGGGGTGAGGATTCCCATGAGATGAGTGTGTCGTTCCTCTTTGGGTTGAGATGAAACAATGTGTACCCTTGTGTGGGGTGAATTCTCCCATGTGACGGGTGTGCACCTGACTCTAGACTAAGTTGTTAGGACGTGTTGACTCAGTTGAGTCAGGCCTGATATGGTACTCCAGATGATTCTCTAATGGACTCAGTGAGATATAGATCTGTTGATTATGACATCCCTATGGATAAGCATAGGTGGACGTACCCATAGTGGTTGAGCACCATTCGATGTGTGAGATCCATTGCTATATTTTCTGAGAGTAAGATTTACTTGTAACCCTAATTATGATGTAAAGGGTATAGACCCCCAAGCCGAGAGTACATTTTCTACCTAAAGGGTCTAGCTTTCCCATTGCTATGTTATTGTAATAATTAATTATTTTCTGAGTTATTGAGTTCGTCCATGTTCTGCCAATAGGCACCACTTTTGGTTTGTCTAGTCTAGTATAAATAAAGGTGATTTCCCCATTGATGAAATACAAAAGTCACTTGTCATTTAGAAATTTCAGCAAGTAGTACGTCTTCTAGGGATGAAGCACACACCTCTCTTGGGTGCAAGTTTCAAGGTATCAGAGCACCCTCTTGTGTGCATTATGGTTTCATGGTTGGAGGATATTCTCTTGAGAATATAGCAAAGGATTGTTGTGTTTTTCTCCCTTGTTGAGATGGGATTTCCCAAGATATTTCTTGTGTTCTTGTGCATGGTTATTCTTCTTGTGATCTTGGTTATTGCAACACTTGTAAATTGTTTAGCTGCATTTGTGCATGGTTCAAGTAAATTCTAAAATGAAATAAACCTCATGATTGAGCCTAGCATAGTGAAAATTCAACACCCTTGACCCCCCTTGGTCCCATATCAATGTATAGTACATGGGACCAATGTTACAAAGAATACAACATTAAACCAACAATATATAAACATGAAAGCAACATTTCTACATGGTGAGTTGAAGGAGGAGATAAATATGAAACAACCAAAACACTATTTTGAAAATGGTAAAGATAAATTAGTTTTGCAAGTTGAAAATTTATTCAAATGGTCAGAAAAAATCTCCCAAAATGTGGTACCAACGTTTGAATCTTTTGTGTTGGATTGGAATTTTTGAGATCCAAATCATATTAATGCATGTATTACAAACAATATGGTGTCCATTTCCTTGATCTCATTCTATATGTAGATGATATGTTATTCTTTAGCAATAATAAGGTTGTGATTTGTGATTTGAAGTCTCAAATTTCAACATAATAATTTGATATGGAGGACTTGGGGATGAAAATGCATCTTAGTAATGGAGATAGAAAGAGATAGAGAATTTATTTTTTGGTTGAGCCATAGTAAGTATGTAAAACATGTGCTACATACTTGAGAAGGAGGAAGAACATAACCATAATTGAGGCAACCAAAGAAATGATTCATGATCAAAGACTACCTATGATTCTATGGGATGAAGCATGCATGACAACAACATATATTCAGAACAAGAGTCCTCACCATATTTCGAACAAAATAACTCTTGAAGAAGCCTTCCCTAGAGAAAATATTGAGATTGGACACTTCAGGATATTTGGGTTTCTAGTATACTTTCAAGTACCCAAAGAAAAGAGGTCCAAGATAGACCCTTTAGGTAGAAAATGTACATTTATGTGATACACTGAATCTTAGAAGGTATATCGGATCTACATCCCCAGTCAGAGACATATTTAGGTAAGAAAAGATGTTATCTTTTAAGAATAGATATCATTTCAAAGATCGAGAGAATCTTAGATGGAGATTGACAGTGAGACAATACCTTCTCCCCCTTCAGTAGTTCATAGGGACACAACCATTATTCCAGTTGATCCAGTTGTTCTAGTTGATCCAATTGCTCCAGTTCATATCCCAAGAGACATTGCAGTAGGCCATAAAAGTCTTTCCTGGGCTTGATGAACTCTGCAAGAGGCAGAGGGCCATGTACCTCCTCAAGGAACATCCCGAGAGAGAAAGAGACCAAATATATTTTCGAGCTACTTTTCAAACTTGAGCCACATAACTGATACAAAACCTTCTTTTCATGGAGAAGAAACAGGTCACCAGGTAAGGAAATATGCCATGGAAGAAAAGTATCAATCCATCTTGAAGAATGACATGTGGGATATTGTTCCAAGACCAGAATGAAAGTTTGTAGTAACTTCAAAGTTGATATATAAAATCAAGCATGCATCTGATGGAAGTTTCGAGAAATACAAAGCGAGATTTGTAGCTAGAGGATTCTCATAGGTGGAGGGAATTGATTATGAGGAGACATTTTCTCCAGTAGCTTGATACATCTCCATCCATAATATCATTGCACTCGATGCATCCATATGTTGGAAACTACATCAGATGGATGTAAAGACAACATTTTCAATGGTGATATTGAGGAAGAATTTTACATTGAGCAGCCATATGTATTCATGATACACGACGAGAAATATCATGTGTGCAGGTTGAAGAAAGCCATGTCTGGACTAATGTAGGCACCTCGTGCTTGGTATGAGAAGATGGATGGATGCTTGATGAGTTTGGGATTCAAGAAAAGTGTTGTTCATCCAAACCTATATTATCACATTGTTGGTGATGAGTTCCTGATCTTGGTCCTGTATGTGGATGACTTATTCTTCATCGGTTCAGAAAGACTTATTATTCAATGCAAGGGAGCATTGACTTCTGAATTCAAGATGAAGGACCTGGGTATGATGCACTATTTCTTGGGACTAGAAGTATGGAAGAGGAATGATGAGCTTTTCCCGAGTCAAGGAAAATATATAGTGGAGATATTGAAGAATTTCGGTATGATAGACTGCAAATCCATGCCTACATTGACAATGATGGATTTGAAGAAAATGAATGATGATTCTACTGATTCAGGAGACATTGATCCACATTTGTACCGACAATTTATTGGATCATTGATGTATCTGGTTAACACCAGACCTGATATATGCTATGAACTGAATGTAATTAGTCAGTTCATGAGTCAGTTGAGACATAATCACTAGATAGTAGCAAAACATGCATTGAGATATCTACGAGGTAGAGTTGGATATGTCATGAGATATGCCTCGAGTGTAGACATGTGTTTGTAGGGATATGCTGATGAAGATTGGGTATGGAGCACAATGGACCAGAAGAAAACATATGGTTGTTGTTTTACCTTGGGGTCTACCATGGTTTCCTAGTGCAACAAGAAACAAAGCTCTGTGGCCTTGAGTACCATAGAAGAATAGTATATATCATTTGTTCTAGCAGTCTACGAAGCAGTGTGGCTTCACAAGATCTTGGAAGATTTATTCGATCATGATATGGATCCTACCATTATTCATTGTGATAAATAGAGTTGTGTGAAGCTATCTGAGAACCCTTTGTTTCATTATATATCAAAAAACATTGAAATAAATATTATTATATCATAGAAATGGTGCAAAGGAAAGGAGTACACATGGAGTACCTTCCTACACATGAGAAAATTGCATATATCTTCACTAAAATTCTTTCCAAAACAACGTTTGAGTACTTCTGTAAGAGACTTGGCTTGGCTGAGAATGCCTCCCTAAATGAGAGGGAGTGTTGATGATCACAGCTTCATGAGACATCCTCCAGTACACATACTGAGTGAGTCGACCTATGAGAGAGCCCATGTGTTGGGTGTTCCCATGCGATGGGTGTGTCATTCCTCTCTCGACTGAGACAAGCCGATGTGTGCCCCTATGTGGGGTGAGGATTCCCATGATATGGGTGTTTCGTTACTCTCTATATTGAGATGAAACAATGTGTACCCCTGTGTGGGGTGAAGGTGCCCATGTGATGGGTGTCCATCAGAATATGGACTGAGTTGTTATTGCATGTGGTCTCATGCCTTGTTGACTCAGTTGAGTTAGGCTTGATATGTTACTCCAAATGATTCTCCTCTGGAAAAAGTGAGATAGATATATATTGAGTATGATGTCCCTATTTCTGAGAACAGGTGGAAATACCCCTAGTGGTTGAGCACTAGTGGATGTGTGAGATCCATTGCTATATTTTCTGAGATTAAGATTTACCTGTAACCCTAATTATGATGTAAAGGGTACAGGTTGGCTCCACCATATGTGAGAGATAATTAATTTAATTGTAATAACTCTTTTTTTCCGGAGTTATTGAGGTCGTCCATGTTGTGGCAATAGACACCACTTTTGGTCTATCTAGTCTAGTATAAATAAATGTGATTTCCCCATTGAGGAAATAAAAAAGTCACTTGTCATTTGGAAATTTTAGCAAGTACCAACCCAACAATATATGGATGTGAAAGAAACATTCCTACATGGTGAGTTGAAGGAGGAGATATATATGAAACAACCAAAACATTATGTTGAAAATGGTAAATAGAAATTGGTTTTGCAAGTTGAAAATTTCTTCATACGGTAGGAAAAAATATCCGAAAATGTGGTACCAATATTTGAATCATTCGTGTTGGATTGGACTCTTTGAGATCCAAATCAGATTAATTCATATATTACAAACAAGATGGTGTTCATTTTTTGGATATCATTCTATATGGAGATGATATGTTATTCTTTAGAAACAATAAGGTTGTGATTTGTGATTTGAAGTCTCAACTTTCAACATAATAATTTGATATGAAGGACTTGGGGATGCAAAATGTATCTTAGTAATGGAGACAAAAATATATAGACATTTTTTTTTTGGTTGAGCCATAGTAAGCATGTAAAACATGTGCTACATACTTGAGGAGGAAGAACAAAACCATCATTGAGGAAACCAAAGAAATGATTCATGATCAAAGACTACCTATGATTATGTGGGAGGAAGCATGCATGATAGCAGTATATATTCAGAAAATGATTCCTCACCATATTTTGAAGAAAATAAATCTCAAAGAAGCCTTCATCGGAGAAAAGCCTCAGATTGGAAACTTCAGGATATTTGGGTGTCCAATATACTTTCATGTACCCAAAGAGAAGAGGTCCAAGATAGACCCTTCAAAAAGAAAAGGTACATTTGTGGGATACAATGAATCTTCGAAGGCATATCGAATATACATCCCTAGTCATACACAGATTAAGGTAAGAAAAGATGTTATCTTTGTTTAAGAAGAGATATCTTTCAAAGATCCAAAGAATCTAATATGGAGATTGACAACGTGATATTACCTTCTCCCCCTTCAACAGGTCATAGGGAGACAACCATTATTCTAGTTTATCTAGTTTATCCAGTTGATATCCCCAGAGACATTGCAGTAGGGCATAAAAGACCTTCCTAGGCTCTACAAAATCTACAAGAGGCCTAGTGCCATGCAACTCCTCAAGGAACATCTCAAGAGAGAAAGAGAC
This sequence comes from Picea glauca, assembly GCA_000966675.3. NCBI lineage: Eukaryota > Viridiplantae > Streptophyta > Pinopsida > Pinales > Pinaceae > Picea > Picea glauca. Next base: position 622,543 of record JZKD02S1811364.1, read on the forward strand.
CAAACATATTTTCGAGCTACTTTTCTTCCATGAGCCACATAATTGATACTGAGCCTTCTTGTCATGGAGAAGAAACATGTTAGCAGGTATGGAAAGATCCCACGGAAGAAAAGTATCAATCTATCTTGAAGAATGATGTGTGGGATATTGTTCCAAGACAGGAAGGGAAGTTTGTAGTCACTTCCAAGATGATTTATAAAATCAAGCATGCATATGACAAAAGTGTCGAGAAATCCAAAGAGATATTTGTACCTAGAGGATTCTCATAGGTGGAGCGAATTGATTATGAGGAGACATTTTCTCCATTATCCCGATACACCTACATCCATACTATCATTTCACTAGCTGCATCCATGGGTTGGAAACTACATCATATGGATGTAAAGACAATATTTCTCAATGGTTATAATGAGGAAGAAGTTTACATCGAGAATCCATAAGGATTCGTGATACACGATGAGAAATCTCATGTGTGCAGGTTGAAGAAAGCCCTCTATGGACTAAAGGAGGCATCTCATTCTTGGTACGAGGAGATGGATGGATTCTTCATGAGTTTAGGATTCAACAAAAATTTTGTTGATCCAAACCTATATTATCACATTGTTGGTAATGAGTGCTTGATCTTGGTCCTATATGTGGATGACTTATTCCTCACTAGTTTAGAAAGAGTTATTGTTGAATGCAAGTGAGCATTGACTTCTGAATTCAAGATGAAGGACTTGGGTATGATGCACTACTTCTTGGGACTAGAAGTATGGTAGAGGACTAATGAGTTTTTCCTTAGTCAAGGAAAATATACAGTGGATATATTGAATAAGTTTGATATGATAGACTGCAAATCCATGCCTACACCAATGGTGATGGATTTGAATAAAATGAATGATGCTGCTACTAATTCAGGCAATATTGATCCACATTTGTGCCGACAACTGATTGGATCATTGATGTATCTGGTTAACACCAGGCATGATATATGCTATGAAGTGAATGTACTTAGTCAGTTCATGATTCATCCGAGACAGACTCACTAGATAGCAACAAAACATGTATTGATATATCTAAGAGGCACAATTGGATATGGCCTGAGATATGCCTCCAGTGTAGGCATGAGTTTGTAGGGATATGTCAATGCAAATTGGGAAGGGGGCACAGTGGATCGGAAGAGAACATTCGGTTGTTGTTTTACCTTGGGGTTTGCCATGGTTTCCTGGTGCAACAGGAAATAATGTTATGTGGCCTTGAGTACTGCAAAAGGAGAGTATATAGCATTGGGTGTGACAGTTCGTGAAGCAGTGTGGCTTCACAAGCTTCTGACAAATTTATTTGATCATGAGATGGATCCTACCATTATTCATTGTGATAAATAGAGTTATGTGAAGCTCTTTGATAATCCTGTGTTTCACGATAGATCGAAACACATTAAGATAAAATATCATTATATCAGAGACATGGGGTAGAGGAAAACAATACATGTGCAATACCTTCCTACACATGAGAAGATTGCATATATATTCACCAAACCACTTGTCAAGATGAAGTTCAAGTACTTCCATGAGAGACTTGGCCTGGTGGAGAATGCCTCCATAGATGAGAGGGATTGTTGATGATTACAGCTTCGTGAGACATCCTCCAAGACACAGACTGAGTGAGTCGATCTGTGAGAGAGCCCATGTGTTGGGTGTGCCCATGAGATGGGTGTGTCATTCCTCTATGGATTGATATGAGATGATGCGTGCCCCTATGTGGGGTGAGGATGCCCATGAGATGGGTGTGTCATTCATCTCTGGATTGAGATGAAACGATGTGTACCCCTATGTGGGGTGAAGGTGCCCATGTGCATAAAAATCTCGAGTGAGTTGTTATGACGTCTAGTGTTTGGCCTTGTGGACTTAGTTGAGATAGATATATGCTTAGTAGGATATCCCTATGGCTGAGCACAAGTGGATGTACCCTTAGTGGATATGAACCAGTCGATGTGTGAAATCCCTTGCTATATTGTATCAGAGTAAGATTTACCTGTAACCCTAATTGTGATGTAAAGTGTACAAGTTGGCTCCAACATATACTAAAGATAATTAATGTCATTGTAATACTTAATTATTTTTTGAGCTATTGAGGCCATCCCTATTGTGCCAATAGAGATCACGTTTTCTCTGTCCAGTCTAGTATAAATAAAGGTGATTTACCCATTGAGGAAATACACAAGTCACTTTTCATTTGGAAAGTTAAGAAAGTACATCCTCTTGGGCTGAAGTGAGCATGTCTCTTGGGCACAAGTTTCAAGGTAGTAGAGCACCCTCTTGTGTGCATTAGGTTTTCATGGTTGGAAGATCTTCTCTTGAGAATATAACAAAGGATTGTTGGGTTTTTCTCCCTTGTTGAGAAGTGTTTTCCTAGGATATTTCTTATGTTCTTGTGCATGATTATTTTTCTTGTGATCTTGGTTATTGCATCACTTGTAAATTGTGTAGCTCAATTTTTTCATGGTTCAAGTAAATGGTAAATGAAATAAACCTCATGCATGATCCTAACATAGTGAAAATTCAACACCCCTGACCCCCCTTGCTCCCATATCAGTGTATATAGTACATGAGACCAATCTTACAAAGAATACAACACAGACCCAACAATATATGGATGTGAAAGCAACATTCCTACATGGCGAGTTGAAGGAGGAGATATATATGAAACAACCGAAACACTACGTTGAAAATGGTAAAGAGAAATTGGTTTTGCAAGTTGAAAATTTCTTCATATGGTCAGAAAAAATCTCCCAGATTGTGGTACCAACGTTTGAATCTTTTGTGTTGGATTGGAATTTTTGAGATCCAAATCAGATTAATGTGTGTATTACAAACAATATGGTGTTCATTTCCTTGATATCATTCTATATGAAGATGATATGTTATTCTTTAGCAATAAAAAGGTTGTGATTTTTTATTTGAAGACTCAAATTTCAACATAATATTTTGATATGAATGACTTGGGGGATGGAAAATGTATATTAGTAATGGACATAAAAAGAGATAGAGATTTTTTTTTTGGGTTGAGCCATAGTAAGTATGCAAAACATGTGTGACATACTTGAGAAGGAGGAAGAACAAAACCATCATTGAGACAACCAAAGGAATGATTCGTGATCAAAGACATGTTTGTTACCTAGAAAATGTGGCCCAAGGGAATCTAAGCCATTAAAATGACTTGTGGATTGCACCTAGCTTGGGACACACCAACACTTAAAATGGATGGATGTTTTTGGGTGTCTCCTCCCAACTATCATGATTTTTGAACCTTGAACACCTTACATAATGAAACCATCAAAATCCAATGGTGCTAGCATTGTTTAACAAAATTCAAATGCACATTAAAACTCTCCTAATAAAAATAAACTTATGATTAATTCATGTCAATAAATAACTAGTGTAAACCCTCATAAATCCTTTTAAGAAAATGACATCATCAAGTGTAGTTATAGTTATGGCGCCTCTTTTGTAAAGTTTAATACACATCACTAGGCCTAGATTGGATTGACCAATTTAAGCCCAAATTCTAAAACAAAAATCCTAAAGAATTTATGTCTCATTATGCATGTGTTTTATGTCTAAAATGACATTTTACAACTTCAGAAATTTGAGGAAAGCATTTGTGTTTTGTGTTAGTACAAGAACCTTTAAAATAATTAAGCACTAGTGATGGTTCTGGATAATGCCTATTAAAATATTAAATTATGATAAGTTTTTACACTATAATAAATGGCGTAGACACCCCCTTCTCCTCCCTCCTAAGGGGTTGATCGACCTCCAAGTCTTGGATCATTCAAGTTATTGATCTGAGTGGTTCGTCGAGCTCCTGATGGGAACTTATTTAACTTGACACATGCCCTTTACCTTCTTGGTGCATGTTATGTGGCACCCACATACCCTCTCCTTAGCGCCTTTCAAATCTTAATGCCAATAGATGTTAACTCTCTTTGCTAGGATTCACTCTTTGATTTTACCATGGACTATGATCGTGGGCCAACTCCCTTTGTGATTTCGTAATTCAAATTTTTTTTGAGATGCTTACTCCCCTTTTCCCGATTTCTGAATCAACGAGTTGTTCGGGACCAAATCTACGGACCATGTTCTCCTCGCGATCAATGGCTGTGATCAGATCACAAGTTCAGACTTCTTAAGTCCTCTCTTCTCCCGACTCTATCCTTCCTGACTTGCAAATCAATGAAGTGTCGATGCCAACTCCACGTGTCCTATCTCAATGAATGGCTAGGATTTTTTCAGCTTATAGTTCTTTGCGTATTCTCTCTTTTTATTTTCTTGAAGGGTTCTTCATCCGAACTACGTAGATATCTGCTGCGTGCCTTCTATATCCAATGGTCCAGAATCACTTCGCACCTCGCGACATCGCGAAGATATTTGTTTTCTCTAGGAAAACCTCACAAAGTTCCTTCTCCCAAACATATTGATCTTCTGCCACCTTTCTCCTCCGACGATGGACGATTTTACGGCCTTCAGGACTTTGACATGTCCTCGATCCCTTTTCACACTTAGTGCAAATTTTTTCTTTCTAGACTTAGGATTTTCTCAAATTCCTTCTGCACTCCTTGCAAAGTTTTGCATAGACTCTTCTATGACTTTTATTGGCTTGAAAACCTTCAAAGTTCATCGTTCCAATGTGAACTTCCTCATGCCCTCCTGGAGAATTCTCACTCTTCCTCCTGAGATTTCAGGATGGACTTATAGTATCTTTGGTGCACTCCTTGTTCTTAGTTCCTATCTTCAACGAATTCTCCCTTATCTTTACAAAAGGGTTTAAGGCATCTCCTTTAGTTTGTTGATTCACTCTTGCAAAGCCTTCCTTGCTCATAATGTTCAGTAATTCTGGGATTCTCTTAAGGGTCCCAACACTTCCAAGTGTGTTGGTAGCATGCGTCCTCACACCAACTCGATGTAGTACTAGCAGAGTGTTTCAGAGTATTTAGTAAATCTGAACTATGCTTCCTCCCACACAGTCTTTCTTTCCAAGGTACCTAACCACCTTTAAATTTCTTCCTGAGTTTGTGAATTAACCTGGTCTGCCCTCCTGGAAACTTCTCCATTGAGTTCAAAGACACACTCCTTGCATCGGCTCATAGAGTTTCCTCTCTCTTGTGCACACTACTTGCACTTAGCCTAGAGAACCAGACTTAATTCAACACACTCGCGAATAGAAAACTGTATCTCTATACCTATAGATGATTTCTAGCATTCATATACAATTCAAATACATGTAAATGACATTCATAACATAACATCCATTCCACATAAATTGATAACAGGAAAAATTGTTGTTTTCTATTAATGGTAGAATATCAAATTACAAATGCTTGAGTCCGGACTGCGACTGAGTCTTGGCTCTCATGAATTCCCCTAACTTGGACTACAATGATTTTTCTTCAAACTTCAGCATCCAACAACAACAACCCTCTACTGGGAAAAAATACAAAGATTTATACAATAGGGGATCAACGAGACTCCCTCACAAGATAAACTAATGGTGTCAAATCACCATTCAAAATGCCTGTCTAATGGGAAAGTTACAATGATGGAAATTTGTTCCAAATCAGATGTAGATCCCTCCTGCCATCAACCACTTAATGGCAACCTTATCTCCATATTATGCGAATGCACAACTTGGCTCGTCCAGCTTGTCATCAATAAATTCCTGTATCACGCTTTTGATTCTCGAGGAAAAATGAGAGGGAAATGCCTCTCCCTTTCTTGAATGCGCACCATACGACTTAACTGATTGATGCGTGCTAAGGTGGAGTTATTCTTCTACATCAGACTCCACGTCTACAAAAATCATGAGATGCTACTCATGATCTTTCCAGCTCGAGAGAAGTCCTCCTGGATCCCAAACTTTATCCTGGAGCTATCTTTCAGCTCCTCTGCTTCACTATTGTTGCTCCTGCATCTTCCCTGCCACTCATGCTAGCTTCCTTCTATCCATCTTCTCCTTTCTGACCACTTCCTCTGCTAACCCTAACATCAAATTCCTTATCTCCTCCATCACCTCATCCAACTGTTCCATCCACTGTTTCTTCCTTTGTCGATTAGCTTTCTTCACCTTCTCCTTGTCAATGGGTAAATCACACTGATCTCCCATACTATCCTCCTCCTCTCTTGTGGTTTTATCTTGCCACTTTGTAACATCCCCAACCATCAAGCCCACTGTCGGGAAATGCTACTACATATAACATTCTCATACATATATATATATATATATAACATGCATATTTAATGAAATTTAACCAAACAATATAGAGTAATCACAGACTTACTACTAACATACACAATTAATGGAATTAACAATAACTCATACATTCAATAGAATACATTAAAACATTTGAAAGACACAGGCATGCATCTCATATAAATTAACTACAAAATTAATAATTGTCTTTAAACTGGAGTAATTCCACCAACTACGTGAAAACATTCCATGAACCTAACAGCCTTAGACCACGCTGCTCATCACGCTCAACATTGAGTCACCCCTGAGCTAGGACCAAGCTCCACCGAAGGCAAGGGGATCCTAGACTAGGCTAAGGTTATAGGAAAACTACACTGTACAACTGGAAGGATTCTCTCCAAGAGCCTTCTTCCCCCCACTACTCACAGACTCTCATTCACCACATGCCTGTTCAACCTGAGAGTATACACCTTCACAAGCATAGTCCATTGGTTGCTTCACCTCCCTCTCTGGGTCTCGACAACAGGCTAAATCAGGAATTCTCAGAGCTCTGTAGTTGGTGTTGGACTCTCCCTTGGAGAAAACCACTTCCCATCAGACTCTCTCACCTGGAAAGAGCTGCTCACAGGCCTGACAACCTGCCTCTTCAACCATGGGCCTGAGAACCCACTTATTCAACCAGTTCAACTCAATTCTCTCAAGGTAAGGATAACAGTAACAACAACTAGTCAAAACCACTTAGGAAAACAAAGGGAACAAACCCACGAATGGTTCAGGTACGGACTTGGCTCTGCAAGGGCAGATAAACTGGGTTCACAGGACACAGAGAAGACACGACTCAATCCACGGGTTTTCCACTAGATTTTAGGGTGCGTGACAAGGAATCAACACAGAAGTTGAACATAGCCTCAAACAGTTCAAACAAAGGATGTGTTGACTTCTCAGGAAAACATCATATGTTGGCCTCACAGTTTTGGGTTTCAGAGCTGTGTGAGGTATGCAAAGATAATACGCATATGAAACACGGTTCAAACAATGAACCGAAGAATGGAGGAAGAACCCCCATCATGGCTCAATGCTTCGGTTAAATTGCATGTGCCTAGGATGACACATGTCACCCATGAAGCTACATACACTCCATCAAGTATGTGTTCCCTTTTCCAGGAACTTAGGATAAAAACATGTCTTTCACACAACTTTGGAATAATAATAAATTATTATTCTCAAGGAGTTAAGTTCCTAATCTTAGCCCCTCTTTCCAACCTTTCATCCCCCTTTCCCTTACCCACTCTATTGAAGCTCAGTCCCCCATCACTCTTTCTTCTTGGTTAGTTTGCACACAATGATGTTTATATTTTATTAATGTTCTGCATAATTACATATACAAAAACAGGCTCCTTGCCTTTAACACTTAGACTCTCCGACCCAAAAAACACATAAGCACACCATATTATTAATACTCGACTCACCATCCTACAAAATATGTTTACAATTCATAAATACAATAGGGGATCGTCCTTGGGGTATTACAATCCCCTCCCTTTATTTTTGCACTATCCTCAGTGCAACTCTTTACACAACATCAACAAGATTTTCAAAACATTCAAAAAGATGCAGGTATTTTTCCCACATAGCATCTTCATGCTTCCATGTCATGTCCTCAGGACCATACCAGGTCCACTGGACCTTTAGAAGCCCTATGGCTCGATTCCGGAGATGTTTCCTTTTTTGGTCCAATATGCACATAGGATGCACTTGCATGACACCTTCTTTCTCCACCCGAACCACATTCCAATCGATTACGTGATTAACATCAAGTATATATTTCTTAAGCAATGAAATATGAAACACATTATGTACAGTCATGGATGGAGGTAATGAAAGCATATATGAAACTGGCCCAATCCTTTCTAGGATTTCAAATGGCCCACAAAATCTGGCTGCCAACTTCGAACAATTTCCCAGCTTCAGGAAACTTCTATTGGCTTTCACTTTCAAGAAAACATGATCACCCACTTTAAACTCTCTATGGGGTCTGTTTTTATCAACATAAATTTTCTTCCTGTCTTGGGCAACCTTTAAATTCTTCTTAGTTTTCAACATTTGTTCTTACATTTCCTTGAGCAACTTTGGCCCAACCACTACGCTATCAGCCGAATTAACCTAGCTTATTGGAGTATTGAACTTTCTGCCATAAAGTGATTCAAATGGGATCATATTCAATGATACTTGATACCCATTATTGTACGCAAATTATACCAAGTGTAGGTAGTCTTACCATTTATATGTTTTGTCCATCATATGCATCCTTAGTATGTCTTCTATCACTCGATTCACCCACTCTGTCTTCCCATGAGACTCAGGATGATAGGTTGTGCTAAAGTTTAGATTGGTTCCAAATCCTTTGAATAACCCTTTCCAAAATTTTGAGGTGAATTTTAGGTCTCGGTAAGACACAATTGTCTTGGGAATACTGTGCAATCGTGCTATTTCCCTCATAAAAATATGAACAATGTTAGTTTCCTTGTGAGTAGTGTTTAGTGGAATAAAATGGGCAACTTTCGTAAGATTGTCCACCACCACCATGATTAAATCATGTTTCTTGCATGTTCTGGGAAATATTGTGATAAAATCCATTTTCAGTACCTCCCACTTCCACTCAGGAATGGGTAAATATCAACAACATTAGCTTCCTTGTGATTAGTGTTTAGTGGAATAAAATGGGCAAATTTCGTAAGCTTGTCCACCACCACCATGATTGAATCATGTCTCTTGCATGTTTTGGGAAATCCTGTGATGAAATCCATTGTCACTACCTCCCACTTCCACTCAAGAATGGGTAAAGGTTGTAGTGGGTGTCTATGCTCAGATTTAACCTTCTGGCATTCCATACATCTGGTGATGTATTCTGCAATTTCTTTCTTCATACCTGGCCAAAAGTAATGGCTCTTGACTGCTGCCAGAATTTTATTATATCCAAGGTGTCGTGCATAAGGCACATTATGCATTTCATTCAAAATCATAAGTTTCAAGTCATGGAGATTAGGTACATAAATTATGTTCTTATACAGAAGTGTTTCGTCAGTTTCCAATTTATAATTCTCCACTTTCTGTGGGATATTGCCTTGTTGTAGCTTTGCTACCAAATCCATGTACTACAAATCTATATTTGTAGCCTCCAAAATTCTTCCTTAAATATCATTTCGGTATATGCTAATGGTTGTAGCATGTAATTCATGCACTCTCCTGTTGAGTGCATCAACCACTTTGTTTTCTTTTTATTTGAAATGCTTGATATCAAAGTCATATTCACAAAGAAAATCCAACCACCTACTCTTCCTAGTATTCAAGGTTGGCTGATCAAAAAAATACTTCATACCATTGTGGTATATTCTCAGTTTGAACCTCTTTCCCATGAGGTAATGCCTCCATTTCTTTAGAGCGTGAATGATGGCCGCCAACTCCAAATCATGAGTTGCATAGTTCCTTTTGTGCTCTTTCAACTTTCTGGATTCATAACAAATTATGAGTCCATTCTAACTGAGGAATCCTCCCAGTCCTTCTTTGCATGCATCTATACAAACTACAAAGTCTTCATTCAGATATGCAATCCTTAGGATTGGAGCACTGGTTAATAGTTGCTTCAATTGCTGGAATCTTTTCTCACATTCCTTTGTCCACTGAAATTTCTTCTCCTTCCTTTGCAAGGAAGTGATAGGGTGAGCTATCCCTGAGAATCATGCAATGAACCTTATGTAATAGCCATCTAGACCCATAAAGGATCTGACTTATGTTACATTCTTTGGCACTAAACATTCTCTGATGTCCTTAATCTTCTCAGTATCTACAACTATTCCATCCTCTGAAATAATATGCCCCAAGTAATGGATTTGTTTTTTATAAAAAGAGAATTTTCTCAACTCAACATACAGTTGGTGTTGTCTTATCACTTACAACACCATCCGCAAATGTTGTTCATGCTCTTCCTCGAACTTGGAATACCCAAAAATGTCATCTAGGAAGACTATGACAAACTTGTCTAGATAGTCCTTGAATACACCATTCATCAGGCACATAAAAACAATGGGTTTGTTTGATAACCCAAATGACACCACTGTGAACTCGTAATGACCATACCTTGTTCTATAAGTGGTCTTGTTGATGTCTTCATCCTTTATTATTACCTGGTGATATGATGACCTACGATCTATCTTTGAAAATATCTTCGCATCCTTCAACTGATCAAAGAGATCATCGATCCTTGGCAGAAGATACTTGTTCTTAACATTAACTTTTTTCAACTGTCTGAAATTGATACACAATCTCAACGTCCCATCCTTTTTCTTCATGAACAATATCAGGGCACCCCAAGGTGACACACTTGGGTGTATGTACCCCTTCTTCATAAGCTCTTGAAGTTTCAATTGTAGATCTTTCAACTCTGGTGTACTCATTCTTTAAGGAGCTTTTGATACTGGAGTTAGGGATGATTTTAAGGATGGAAATTTATTTTAAAATGTAGAAACCTTGGTGAATATTAGTAATCCTTCATATGCCAACTCTAAATGTGGCAATATTTTTGTAAAGAAATTCAAATTTCTAAGGATTCTATATAGTTTGTATAAAATTTTGGCAATTTTTAAGGTAAAATAATTTTATCCTATAGAATTTGGGCGAATCATTTTTAGAATAGTGAATTTTTTTTGGGAAAAACCATGGAAAATTAGCCCATGAGCGAAATTTATCCCCTAAAATCATCTCCGACTGGAGTTGCTCCAGGAATCAATTTTACAGAGAAGTCAATATCTCTCTTCGGGGGTAGTCTGGGCACTTCCTAGAATACATATTCAAAATCCTTGAGTACTTCATGGTCTCCAATATTTTAGAATTCGTCCTTAGATGCTTCCTCCACATGGGATACAAATAATTGATAGCCTTTCCTGTAGCACGTTTTCAGCTGCATTGTTTAGATTTCTCTGATAGCAACAGCTCCGGAAATTCCTTGGACTATTTTCTAATTTCCTTCCTCATCCAGGCAAGTGAACACCTTGTTATGATAGTCTAGGATGGCATGGTGTTGGTCCAACCAGTCCATCCCAATTGGAAAGTCATAAGAACCTAAAGGCATAATGTTCAATTCATCCTTTGTGCTTAGTCCATTCATTTCCACTGGACATGACTTAACTAAATCAGTGAATTTCTCTTGGTTCTTTTAGCCATTTGTACTAACCAAGCCTTTTCATGTTTTCTACTCGAAAGTTGAAAACTTTCAACCACTCTAGGATCTATATAACTATGACTATCCCCTGAATCAATTAAAATAGTAAAGGCATGGTTGTTGATCATACCTTCCACTTCAGTCATGTGCGACTGATATTCTACTTTCTTGTTGTCGATGGCTACGTATATTCTTTGTATTCTACTACCCATGTCTTCCACTATTTCATCTTGCTGAACATTATGGACAACTCTCACTTTCCCATTTTTGTGGGGACAATATCTGTACTTTTGGCTCCCCTGACAACCCCAACACTAAATGGGTGTCTTCCTTGGCCTTTGTTCCCCTATGTCAGCCATTCTTGGCTCTCTAAATGATGGTTGTCCTTCAGGACTATTTCTAAAAAAAGGAGATTTGTTTCCCTTCTGCCTCTTTTCTTTCTTGACCTTCTTCTGGTCATCCCAAGCCTCCTGAAAGGTAGGATTTTCTCTTTGTTGTTAACATAATCATTTCACTCTTCTTATTGTTTATTCCATAGTTTTAGGGTCATCATACTGAATCTTATCCCCAATGGAATGTGGTATTCCACTCAGATACCTTTGAATTTTGGCATTCTCATCTTTGATGAATGGGACATACTTCAATAATTCCAAAAACCTTTGTTCATATTCATCAATGGTCATGCTACTCAGCTTGAGTTCAAATAACTCTTTCATCTTTCTATCGTAGTATATTTTAGTCAAGTATTTCTTCTCGAAATACCTCTTAAATTATTTCCAAGTTATATCTTTCTCTCTAATGTGTTTCACCTGCACAAGTTGATCCCACCACATGGATTCTTTTCCTTTCAGTTGATACATTACAATTCTTCCTTTTGCATGGGAGGAATAATTCTGCAGTTGGAAATATTTCCTCATGCCAAGCAACCATGTCTCGACATATTAATCCTTGTGTTCTCCATCAAACGTAGTAGGATTAATCTCGTTCATTTCTCCCTTCAGTTCATCCACTCCGGATCTCTAGTGATTTCTGGTAGGAGATCGGCTTGAACTACTATGTGCCCTCATCTTGGAGCAACCTTGGGAGTGATGATGGTGTCTACCAACACTCCTTTATCTTCTTCCCTCAGAAGTCCAGTGACTCCATTTTTTTCTCAAGTCTCTCTCCTTTTCCAACTTCTTTTCTATTCTCTCCAGACTCTTCATCAACTTTAAGTTGAATTCTCCATGTTGTTCCTTATCATTCATAAGATTTCTACTATCTGCTCGGTGAGTTTGGGCATATTTCTACAATATTTCAATGATTTTGATCATATTCCCTTCCTTATCTATCTCTTCTCCATCCCCATTGGAGTTTCACCCCTCAAATCCCAAATGAACATCCATCCCTTTAGCTTCATTCTCTGAATTGGAAGCATTATGTGCCTCCTCCATTTCTTTGCATTCACTAGAAAATTTATTCGGTTTTAGCATTCATTAGAATTCTACAAACACAACGTGCAGACAAACGAAATTTTTCAGGCCATCATTCCTTAACAAATCCCACAACATTCATAAAAAAATTTGATTACAGAAAACGTTCATATTTCACTTTCTTTCGAGGCTTTGCTCTATGAAGTTTTCAAACGCTATCCCCTTTCTCTTAGTTCCCCAATCCACGCGACCATGGATCATGAGAAAGCACTATATCTATAAGCTCTTACTCAGGCCTTCGGCCTTTGACTTCGAAAGATTTCCAACCACCACACAACAATCACTCAGAGTTTCGATTTAATGAACTTACGCAGTAGGGTGGATCAACCATCCACATCTACTCAACATCCGATAGCTGACACTCACTATGGAAGCTCAGGTGTCTGAGTTACGAGACTTCAGGACTTCGGAGCTTCGGGACTTCGGGGCTTCAGTTTATAGAAGCTTTCACACTTGCTACCCTTTCAATCTTTCGAATTCTAAACTTTCGACTTCTCTATCATCCATGCCCACTTAGTACATCTATCACCAACTAAGGCGATGGAATGTGGTACGCCTAGAAATGCTGATTTCACCCTAGGTGACGTGATCCAAACCCACCATGTCTACCCTTTCACTTCTAAACTTCGGGCTTCGGAGCTTCGGACTTTGGGAGTTTCAAATCCTCCACACTCACTTTTTACTAAAGCACTTTCTCCTAGATTTCATGATCTACTGACGTGTGTCCTCCTTCACAATCAATGGCTATGAGTGACTTCAGCACTTCTAGCTTCAAGAGTTTAAAAATCACAACACTTTCCTCCTCACAAAGTACTTCCACCTGAAGTAAACGATCTCTTCACACGTTTCCTTCGCAATGGGCGGTTATGATCTACTTCAGCCTTCGGGACATCAGGAGTTGTCACACTTCACACTCAAAATCCTCCGAAGTGACTTTGCTTTTCCTTCCTGGACACGGATCTAATGGTCAAGCTCTTTTCCTACGATCTACGGTGTACATTTCCTTCAGAATTTTGTTCCTTAGCATATTCCACTTCTCCCTATTGCTAAAATCTAAAAGGCTTTCAGGATAACCTTCCTGCACCTTCTCTGGATATGACAATCATAAAGGACTCTCCTTTTTTCCAAATAGATCCTATGGCTCCAACACCCCTTGTGTTGATCTCTCTCTCTCCGTGGTCAAATACCACGCTGGTTGTGGTTTTATTCTACCGCTACTCCTCATGATATTTGTAACATGACCATGTAACCCCTTTGCACTCAGAAACATTCTAAGGTTCGAAATTGGTTCCATCCGAACACCATTTCCACTCAAAACCTTAGGTCCAAAGACCACTAATCCAACCCATCTAGGCTCAACATTGAAACCATGGGCTCTGTTACCAATTTGTAATGTCCCTGACCATCAACCCCACTACCAGGCAATGCTACTACGTGGAACATTCTCATATCTATATATATATATATATATATATATATATATATATATATACCATGCATATTTAATGAAATTTAACCAAACAATAAAGAGTAATCACAGACTTACTGATAACATACGGAATTAATGGAACTAACAGTAACTCATACATTAGACGGAATACATGAAAACATTTCAAAGACACAGACTTGCATCTCATATAAATGAAGTACAAAATTAATACTTATCTTTAAACTGTAGTAATTCCACCAACTATGTGTAGAATTTCCACAAACCTCCCAGTGTTAGACCACACTGCTCCTCATGCTCAACAATGGGTCAACCCCAAGTTGGTACCAAGCTCCACCCAAGGCAAGGGAATCCTAGACTAGGTTGAGGTTAGAGGAAAACTGAACACTACAACTGGAAGGATTCTCTCCAGGATACTTATTACACCCACTACTCACAGACTCTCATTCCCCACATGAATGTTCCACCCGAGAGTATACACCTTCAGAAGCACAGTCCATCGGTTGCTTCACCTACTTCTTTGGGCTTCAACAATAGGCTAGATCAAGAATTCTTAGACCTCTGTAGCTGGTGTTGGACTCTCTCTAGAAGAAAAATGCTTCCCAACAGACTCTCTCACCTGGAGAGAGTTTCTCACAAGCCTGACAACTTGCCTCTTCAACCACAACCCACTTCTTAAACCAATTCAACTTAATTCCCACAAGGTAAGGATAAAAGTAACAACAACTGGTCAACACCACTCAGGAAAACAGAGGGAAACACCCATGAACGCTTCAGGTACAGACTCAGCTCTGTAAGGGAGAATGATGCAGGAGCATCTCTCCATTGCAACCATGCACCAACCATCCATCCCACATCAACGCACACATTCAATGAGGAGAAGAGGTGCCAAACCTCTCACATTTTAAAATTTGAATGTAAATGTAATTAAATTTATGTAAGGCCGTTGAGCCATGAAGCCATGCCTTTGCATAAGAAAAGTTGTAGATAGCCTTTAATGGTTGTAAGGTTGCAATCTAAATCCAATCTGGACTAGAAAACCCATTCAATGTAGATTTAATGTAAATTGAATAGGGTAGGTAGCTTTGGAGGGAAGAGCTCGAAGATCCCCCTCATGTAAAAGATATTTTTTGTCTTGTTTTGAGTTATTCTTAGAGAGAATAGAGAATATGAGAGAGAAGGAGCCGAGACCCTATCAAAGTCTGAGCCCGGGAACACCTTTGTAAAGGAGGCATTTTATTAATACAAACATGAGCAGTTTTTCCTGCATATTACTATGTTGTGTGAATGTCTATGTGTGTTCTTTATATGTTGTAGATGTATGATTAGGAAAGCATTTGCAAGGACAGATAGGTTTTGCTATATGTTGGGTTCTTTAATTTCAGGTTTGGGTTTCTTTGAGGCTTCATGCCAAGAGGGTGTGACAGAACACTGTGGGTTCTAAGAGCCAGTGCATAGAGTGCACTTCCAATTCTGCAGAATTTGGACAAAGACATGCTAGGAGGGCATACGAACTGAAGTCATTGAATCAGAGGAAAACCTCAAGGTTGTTGAACACCTTGGAGGCAAGACTATCTAAAGGAAGGCACAGTGGAGGAACAAATCGCTGGGATTCTGTAAGAAATCTGCCAGGTGGGCATTGAGTAGATGCACAGGTTGCATTGAGGAGGAACTCTGCTATGAGTTCCAAGAGAAATAGAATCACTGAGAATTCTAAGGACTCTTCCAAGAAGTCATTGAGTAGGTGCATAGAGTGCACAAGAGAAGACAAAACTGCTGAATGTTCTGTGAGAAGACACTCTGCCAGGAGGGCATTGAGTAGATGTGCATATAGAGCACAAGGGAAGAACTCTTTGAGTTCTAGGAATGAAGAAGTGTCCAAGGAAGGATCTTCACAGGGTTGCTGAATACCCTATAGACTCAACAAGAGATTGTCAGCAGGGCATCAAATTCTCCATCTGAAAGAGAAGGAAGGAAAAGGGTGAAGTTCCCTTAGAGATCTGAGTAGTGGGGAAGCTCATAAGAGATAGAACCGAGTTAGCGTGTAGAGATTCTACAAGGTGTGTAGGAGTCATGGAAACCTTTAAAGGTTTCAGAGAAGGAAAAGCTCAAGAGGGAGAGTGTTTTTGTGCATAGAGGCCACAAGAGGTTACAGAGGATGAAAGGGAGAACTCTTTGGAGAGTTTAGAGTCGCAAAAAATTTAGGAGGGAAAGTGTCTTCGAATACGCAGGCGATATCAATTGTGGAAGAACTAGCAGAGAAGAAAAGCAAAGGTCAAAGCCCTTGGCTTTTGGAAAATCTTCCAAGGACCGGAAGAAAGTGCATGCTCAAATGGGGGAGAAAAATTGCTATCGGATCGGGCCGAAGGGAAGATCTGGACCATTGAATTTCCACGTCCAGATAGCAGTAGGAGAGCGCATAGGAAGGGAATAGATCTTGACTATCAGATCTCATTCAGGTAGCCGATAGTCGTTGAATCTGTCAGAAGAAGCATGAGGTTTAAACCCTTGTGAGCAGAGAAGAAAAGTCCTGAAATAGCGAACGGATCGGGATTTCAGACTTTGGGATTTCAAAGGTCCTGATGATGAGAGGTCGGGGCACTTCACAGTAAAAGTCCTGAAAGAGAAGAAAAAATATGAGCCATCCATTCGTGAAGGAAATGTGGCGAAGATCGAGGAGTCCACCAGGATTCAGATACAGGGGATTCGAGAAGACAAAGGAATTGTTCCATAAGGATCGTGGAGTCCCGAAATCCGAAAGGGGATCGAAAGCATCTAGGGAGAGGACATGTGGCATTAGGAGGGTACTTCGATACTTCAGGTACCGGAAGTATAGAGGTTAGCGAAGGTCTAATGCAATCGGATTCACGAAATTCTGAAACGTGATATCCCAAAAACAAAGTGGAAGGAGAATTACCGAGTCACAAGGACGAAGGCCAATATTTCGACATACTAGACATCGGGATTTCAGAAATCCAATGGATGAGAGATCCGGGCTATTAAGGAGGAAACCCAAAACGATCAGGGTTGTCGATTAGAGAGTGGATCGAGACCATTGATCTTGACCATGAGTAAAAAGGGCCATATCGTCACTTCGACATTTCGGATACTGGAAGTGAAAGAGATGAAGGGTAGAGGAAGCCTTGCAATAGGAGAACCCGAAACATGAAAGTCCGAAAGCGTTTGGAGGAAGGCGTCATCTCGGCATTTTGGAAATCGGCTTTTCGGGAGTCCAGAGGATAGGAGGCTGGGCGCTTTTCATAGTGAAACCCAAAAGAGGACTATGATCATATGATGAGTAGTCACATGGACTAAGGTTATATCCTAGGGGACTAATTGTTGTTAATGCCATTTTTGACAAATTGACATTTCGAAGATCGGAAGGACGAAGGGGTCAAGGACTCTTGACATTGGGGAATAAGAAGTCCTAAAACCCGAAATATAATTCCTGTCACGGAAAAGGGAACGGTCGTGTACAAAGGCCATGGAAAAAGGATCGCAGTCGTGTTTGAAGGCTGTGTGAAGGTGAAGGACCTGTGGATTGGATTCTGAGGTTTCAATAGGGATCCAAAAGTGCCACTTCATCTTAGAAGAGGAATTTGAATGATCCTTAGACCGTGAGGTCACAGAAAACCTACTGAGGTAGGGGGGTCTGCGCCATCAGCGAATAAAATGGGTTCACAAGACACACAGGAGACACAGCTCAGTTCACGGGTTTGTCACTGGATTTTAGGGTGTGTGACAAGGAATCAACATAAATTTAGAACGCAACCTCAAACGGTTCAGATAGAGGATGCGTCGAATTCTCAGTAAAACATCATAGGTTGGCCTAACGGTTTCAAGTTTAAGAGTTGCGTGAGGTATGCAGAGATTAGACGCATAGGAAACACTGTTCAAACAATTGACAAAAAAATGGAGGATGAACCCCCATCATGGCTCAATGCTTGGGTTAAATTGCATGTTCCTAGGCTGCCACTTGTCGCCCATGAAGCTGCATGCACTCCATCAAGTATGCCTTCCCTTTTCCAGGAACTTACGATAAAAACATGTCTTTCACACAGCTTTGGAATAATAATAATTTATTATTCTCAAGGACCTAAGCCTGTAATCTTAGCCCCTCTTTCGAACCTGTCAGGCCCCTTTCCCTTACCCACTCTATGGAATCTTAGTCCCCCATCACTCTTTCTTTGTGGTCATTCTGCACACAATGATGTTTATATTTTATTAATGTTCTGCGTAATTACATATACAAAAGCAGGCTCCTAGACTTTAACACTTAGTCTCTCTGACCCAACAAACACATAAGCCCGTCGGCTTATCAATACCCTGATCACTAACCTACACAATGTGTTTACAATTCATAAATACAACAAGGTCTCATCCTTGGGGTATTACACGCTCTGTTGTAGCTTCCACCCCTACAAACCTCTCATCACTGAACTATTTCTCAGCTTCTTCTCCTGATAGATTGTAAGTTGTTAGTTCTTCGACCGGTCCTATTCCTTCTTCCACCAACTTCTCGTCATGCTAGTGTGTCTCCTCTGGCAGGGATATCTTATGGACACCACCTTCTAGTTTCAGATTGTCTAACCAATTCTCCAGATCCTTTAACTCCAATTCCCACTGAGTGAGTAACTCAACTGGGCGCTCCTCGATTGGGACAAATCTCAGTATCTGCTCCTCCTCCTTCATGACACTCTCAACTTGTTGTCCTTCTATTGCACCCGCAACGTCTATTCTCGCCTCTCCTCGACTACTTGGTAGGAATATATTGACTTCTGCAATGATCAGAATGGTCCTTTGATCCTCCTCCTTTATGATGGAAGTTTTCAACTTCTCATCATCTTCATTCACACACCTCACAATTCCGTGTGAATCTTCCTCTAAGTGAGGTCTTCCTTCTCCCTCATCCCCATCTGTCAACTCCCCCTGTTGACGTAAACTCTCAATTGAACTCATCTCTTATCCCCTACCTAGTTGGAAAATTGGGATATCTTCTCTGCCCACCTAACAGTCTATGAGATCCACTGATCTCTTCTCATTTCCCACCTGACAACCTATGAGACCCTTGCCAGTTCTCTTTCCCTCGTTACTCAGGTTTTCAGCATGCCTCAACCACCTTCTTAACATCTGTTGCTGCCTTCTGGTCAACAACTTTTGATCATGGAATTTAGCTGTTTTCTTCAAGGGCTATTCATACATCCAACGAACCCTTGCCTCCTTTTGCATCTTGAATGCTAGTGTCTCCATCTAGCCTTGAATTTCACTAAGCTCCTTGTATATCTCCTCTTTTCTTTTCTCCGGACAAAATCTCCCTTAACTAATCTCATGACTTCCAACGACCATCTTTATTCACCTGCATCCCACCTGACTATTTAACATCTACTGCACACCTTGCAACATCTTCAACAGAGCGTCACACTCTGTCCCTCTTGCCTACAAAAATCAATTATGCATTTCCTCTGATACCACTCTTGGAACAGACACCCCCTTCTCCTCCCTCCTGAGGGGTTTCTCGACCTCCCGGTCTAGGATTATTCAAGTCACCAAACTGAGTGGTTCATCAGGCTCCTGATGGGAACATATTTAACTTGACACAGGCCGTTTACCTTCTCGGTGCAGGTTATGTGGCACCCACAGACCCTCTCCTTAGCACCGTTCAAATATTAACGCCAACAAATGTTAGCTCTCTCTGCTAGGCTTCCTTCCTTGATGTGACCATGGACTATGACTGTGGGCTAGCTCCCCTCATGATTGTGTACTTCATAACTTTCACGAGCTACTTACTCCCCTTTTCCCGATTTCTGAATCGATGAATTCTTCGGGACCAAATCTATGGCCCATGTTCTCCTCGTGATCAATGACTGTGATCAACTCACAAGTTCGGATTTCACGAGTCCTCTCTTCTCTCGATTCTATCCTTCCTGACTTGTGAATCAGCAAAGCGTCGATCCCAACTCCATGTGTGCTATCTCAATGGACGACTAGGATTGCTTCGGCTTCTAGTTCTTCAGGTATTCTCTCATTTTCTTTTCTCGAAGGGTTATGCCTCTAAACTGCGTGGATATCTGCCACGTGACTTCAAGATCTAACAATCCAGAATCACTTCAAACCCCATGACTTCGTGAAGATCTTTGTTTTCTCCTCACAAACCTCCCGAAGTTCTTTCTCTCGAACCTCTCGATCTTTTGCCACCTGTCTCCTCCGACGATGGATGATTTTCTGGCCTTCAGGACTTCAGAAATTCCTGGACCCCTTTGTACACTTAGTGCAAATTATTTCTTTCTAGACTTAGGTTGTTCTCGAACTCCTTTTACACTCCTTACAGAGTTCTACATAGACTCTTCTGTGACTTTGGTCATCTTGAAAACCTTCAAAGTTCACCATTCCTCTGTGAAATTCCTCGTTCCCTCCTAGCAAATTCTCGCTCTTCCTCTTGATCTTGTAAGATGGACTTACAGTATCTTTGGCGCACTCCTTGCGTTCAGTTCCGCTCTTTGAAGGCTTCTCCCCTAGATTTACGGAAAGGTTTAAGACATCTCCTTTCCTTTGTCGATGCACTCTTGTAAAACATTCCTTCCTCAAAATGTTCAGTAACTCTTGGATTCTCTTAAGGGTCCCAACACGTCCAAGTGTGTCGGTAATGTGCATCCTCACACCAACTCGATGACCTCTTGGCAGAGTGTTTCAGAGTATTCAGTAACTCTGAACTGTGCTTCCTCCCACACATTCTTTCTTTCCAAGGTACCTAACAACTTTGAAATATCTTCCTGAGTCTGTGAATTAACTTGGTATGCCCTCCTGGCAGCTTCTCTTCTGACTCCACTGAGCTCAAACACACACTCCTTGCGTCGACTCAGAGAGTTTCCTCTCTCGCACTCCTTGCGTCGACTCAGAGAGTTTCCTCTCTCGCACTCCTTGCGCTTAGCCTAGAGAACCAAACTTAATTCAACACACTCATGGATAGAAAGTTGTACCTCTATCCCTGCAAAGGATTTCTAACATTCATCTACAATTCAAATGCATGTAAATGACATTCATAACACAACATCCATTCCACATAAATTGATAACAGGAAAAACTGTCATTTTCTATTAATGGTAGAATATCAAATTACAAATGCTTGAGTCCATACTGTGACGACTCTCATCAATTCCCCTAACTTGGCCTACAATGATTTTTCATTAAACTTCAGCATCCAACACCAACAACCCTCCACTAGGAAACAATAAAAAGATTTATGCAAGAGGGGCTCAATGAGCTTTCCTCAAGCTAAACTAGTGGTGTCAAATCACCATTCAAAATGCCTGTCTAATGGACAAATTACAATGATGGAAATATGTTCCAAATCAGATGCAGATCCCTCGTGTCATCAACCACTTTATGACAACTTTATTTCTAGCTTGTGCGAATGCACAACTTGGCTCTTCCAGCTTGTCATCATTAAATGCTTGGATCATGCTTTTGATTCTCGAGGCAAAATAAGAAGGCAATGCCTCTCCCTTTCTTGAATGCGCACCATACGAGTTAATTGACCATACTGAGGGAGAGCGATGCTCCTCATCAATAAAAGAAAAAGAAAAAAACATAAATATGATTAAATATTTTATTTGTAAATTCCACAAATAAAAGTGGCATAACAAATGGACTGATTTTTTTTTATTGAATATAGAATTATAGCCGTTAATGTTTCATTAAAGACAACTATAAGATTAATAATCAACGTGCTTTTCCATTACTATTTCTAAGTTCAATGGATAAATGATAGCATTTTTTTTACCACTGTTGTACATTGTCCAAGTTTCATATGATTGTTAGCTTTATGATTATAAATTTATATTAAAGTGTTTTGGTTCATCTCTGTTCGACAACAAAATTTATAGATTAAAATATAAAGTGGTTTTTTCTATACACGATCATCTTGCCATGGTCTAAATGAGAATATAACGTAAGATAAATTAGCATCGTATGCTGTGTGACTGGGTAGGTCAACTTTTCCGTATATCAATCACTATAACGTGTTCAAAAAACCGCTCAACTATGTCGCCTGCCAGAGATATGTATAATATGATGAATGATTCATGAAAAAAATTCATTATAATTATCCCAGTATTACTACCTTAGCACCGTTTTATCAATGGAAATCAGTACATATTCTTCTGTTTTTTCTATTAAATGAGAAAAAAATACATACACCTGCCCACCTGCCCACCACCTCTGTCACTGATTGAGAGCTGAGTTGACCTGCAAAATCAAACGAAAAAAGTTGCTGTAAAACCTCCAAAAGGTAGAACGTTTAGATTACTGTTTGAATTAGTGGCAGTGTTGTTCTTCGTATGGTTATTGCCTATAATATAACCTAAGTACAAAATGAACTGAAAATTAGCATATAATGTCACATAAGTTAACATAATAACGTCCAAGGAATTTCCTTGGGGAGGGATTTTGCCCAAAATTTGGTTGTCTACACCATTTTGTATAAAATACCATTAGTTTTCACTATTAATGAATGTCAGATGTTTTCTGTCTATAGATTGTACAAGCTCTAAGTACATTGTCTAAGGTTGGAAAATTATTTTAAAATGTAGAAACCTTGGCGAATCTTACTAATCTTTCATATGTTAGCTATAAATGATTGGCCATATTTTTGTAAAAATATTAAAATTTCTAAGGATTTTATATAGATTTTATAAAATTTTGGCAATTTTTGAAGTAAAATAATTTTATCCTATATAATTTGGGCGAATTATTTTTAAAATTTGCAAATCTTGTTTTTGGAAAAACCAAAAATCATTCTAAGACACCTTACAAACCGAAAATTAATCCATGAGCGAAATTTAACCCCTAAAATCATCAATAAATAGTCTTCTAAGACACCTTCTCTTTAGCGTCTAGTTGAAGCGAGCCATTTTCCTTACTACAGTGGGGAAAATATGGGAGAGGTCCTTGGAGCTCCGTAATATACAAGAATGGGCGTTTTCACATTCATCTGCAAGTCTCCAGCAGGCGGATGGAACAGAAAGCAGTATTATGGCGACTTGGAGGGTTTACTTACCTCTACCTTCGACGTCAGCTCGTCGATGTGGTCGTGAATGTGGCACTTAGAGCGGAAGGATCCAGCCCCGTTTCTTCCTCCTCATACGTTTCTCCCTCTTCAGACAACTTCCAGGTACCCATTATAAACCTTTTGAAACTCTTCAACCTGTATGTATTTTAGTTTCTTCTTAAGGTGAGGATAATGGGTTCTGCAGGAAAAAGATGCATTTATTGGCGGCGGAGTGACGAAAGTGCTGGTCGCAGCCCTTGCAGATGCACCCATAGAAGAGGAGGAGACCTTTGCAGATGCACCCATCAAAGAGGAGGAGGAGGAAAGCGATGCGGACACTGGTTTCTCTTTGTTCGATTAGGGTTTTATGCATTTTCTATCACTGAGATGCTAGTCTTTGTAGAATTATTTTAAGAAAATGAGGGTTATTCGTTCTTTTAATTACAACTTTTTCCCGATATTCCTCTTAATAGTGGAACTTTTATTATGCCAACTAAAAGTCAGCAGCATATAAATGAGCTATCGCCTTTGTATAATAGTAGCATGCAACAGAACAAAGCCATTTACCAATGTAACAACTCAGTGTGTTAGTGCTAATAATCCACTTGAAATGATCACAGAACCTAGCTTTCTGAAAGAGGATATTCCTAGAATTGCACCAGAATATATTTTCGACTGTCAGGTTGTTGTGGTGGCCAACAATAGTAGTAGGTGTCGTATAAGTATGCACCAGTCTAGTGGAAGTATGCAGTAGTTGATGATAGAAGGTATATTCTGTGATGAAAGGAAAATATTTGATGAACCTTTCAAGCATCAATACGGAGAAATGATAAGAAACTTTGGATTTAAATTACCATGTCATGTTTCCTTCAGCTTTATAAAATCATTTAGGAGAGGGTCTAATGATTACCATGTCATGTTTCCTTTAGCTTTGTGAAATCATTTCGGAGAGGGTCAAATAATATATCTAGAAATGGAGATTAAATCTAGTATTTTGAAGCATCAAAGCAAGTTTGATTAGAATTAAAAAAAAATCCATCTTTTCTCTGAATTGACACTTTACAAGTACTTCTAACGACTTCTACTTTTTAGTGTAGTCCTTGGGTACTGTATATCAATGAATCTTAGTGAACTTATGTATACTAGTAGGCTATTCGAGGTTGAATATGGAAAGTGTTGTTAAACACTTTTTTCTTTCTTTCTAATTGTTGGCTTTAGAGTAGCATAATTACATTGTACTTGTTAATTTAATTGTTGGCTTTAGAGTAGCATAATTGCATTGTACTTCTTAATTAAGTTATAGCAACATAATTACAATGTACTTGTTAATTGAATTGTTATATTAAGATAGTGTTTAGATACTTGTTAATTAAATTGTTGTATTAAGATAGTGTCTAGGAGTATCATTTTGTAAGAGTATTCTTCATTTTAATTAAAATTTTTGTTGTTCAAACATTTTATTTATTAGTGATGTTTTTTAAACGGATATTATATTTTTTTTACAAAATTGATTTATCTCACATAAATGCATGCAATGCCACTATTCTAACTATATTGCAAAAATGGGGAATTAGTTGTTCTTAATTTTTCCATGGTGTTTAAAGATAATATCTCACAGAAGAAGAATTAGAAAATGCCCTCTACACACTAAAAGAGAAAGGCATATAAAATTATATTATCATCATTTCTACATAGTTTGGATAGCCTAAGATTATTGTTATTTTTATTTTCTAAAATCTTCCAAAATATTTAAGTAGCATCAAATAAAAACAAAAACTTTTCTTAGTAAACAATACTATCAGAGACATTCTTTTGTCGATGTTAATTGATACATGGTAGAGACATTGCATTATCATTAAGTACATGAACTAATAAATATCCTTTGGAGAACATGAATCAATCCAATTTATTCTCATAAAGGTTTTTGTTTTCCTTAAACCAGCAACAAATGAAATATGAGTGCGTAGGAAATGTCTTTTTGTACAGATATACGAAGTTTTTAATGTGTATGAACAATGTGGTCGTTCAAAATATCGCATAGCTGACTTTGAATGGATGGTTGCATTCAAACTCTTATGGACCTTCTAATTTGTTTCATCTTTCTATTCTCCCTTTGTCTATTTTGGGTGAATGTTGTTTTTAGTTATAATAAATGTATGCAGCTTTGGTGACAACCCAATGTTTAGACAGTTTTATAAATTGGAATAAGTTCTTGTGTCAAGGTGTACTTTACCTATTTTCATCTATTTGTATCAATTGTATAATGGATTGTCACTCTAGAATTCTGAGACTTTTTTGTTGGTTTTTTTTATTTGAAAAGAAATTATATTCTTATGTGAAGCTTTGAAGTTAATGAGAATGTGGGTGTCTACTAAATGTGCAGTTATGTCTAAGCTAAAAAAAAATTCAATTAAAAAAAAAGAAAAAATGTAAACTTCTGATACATACCTCCCAATTTACTAAGAATGTGGGTGCATAATAAACATGGAGCTATGTTTAAGCCCAGACCTTGCTCAAAATAAAAATCAAAGACTTTTCATTTTGTTAAAAAAATTCATGAACAACAAATTTATTATAGATTCTTTATTGCCTAAGTAATATCGAGTGCGCTTTAGGTTGCTTCGTTATATGACATATATAGAAAATATATACCATGCCAAATAGTGGTTCCCTTCTCTAGGTTCTTGATTTTATGATGATTTACACTCTCTCTTTTCAAAATGTGCAATCTTTTCACCAATTCGAAAGTTATTGTAGGAGGTCGTCATCAAAATAGTGGACCAACTAAAAATAATATAATTTAATTGCAATATATCTATGGTTCCAACTAATAACAAAAATATGAAAACTTCCCTCACTTCCACATTCTCATTCGCGATCTAGGAATATGTCTATAAAAAAACTTTAAATTAATTAAAGTATGTAGGTTTTCGTAGTTCCTGATAATGTTGTTTGTAATTCTCAATACCTAGCTTATTTCCATACTTACAAACTTTAAATTGTCAAAAACACCTAGATTGTCCATCATTGCTCCCTGTTGCTCCTCTTTCTGAAATACACATATATTCTCATCATCAGATTGAGGCTAAGAGGAATCAGAGAAGCTGAACTACTCATAAGAGTAAGCCAATCCAGCCTCTAATCCAAGGCCTTTGGTGCACCACTAAAATATTCTTTCATTGTGCTTGTTTCATCCCTTAACATTAAAATGCATGTATGGCTTGCAAGGCTCCCACTACAAATCACAAATGATTGAGTCTTTGTTCACTCCTTCGTTAAATGTATAGGTGAAGGAAATGCATATGATGCTCTTGGGCGGTCGAATAAATATCCAAAACTTTACTCATGCAATGTATTGCATCTCCCAAAATTTTCTATTCACTTGATGTATCCCTCATAATATTACTTTTAGTGCAACATATCACATAGGGTGAAGTTTTCCTCCCTTGTGATATATCATACCATTTTTTTCTTCATGTGACATACCACATCTCCTTGAGCTTTCTATCTATGCAAGAATATTTTTCATATTGCACTACAACAAATTTTAGTTTCATATGGCACATCACACTTTCTCAAAGCTCTCTTCACCATGAAATTTTTTTTATCGCATCACACCAATATTCCATTTCATGTAATACATCAATGCGACTATTGATGTGACTATTTAAAAAGGGGTTTTAAATCCACCAAATGACCTTTACTATACATTGTATTACTTTACTTTGAAGTTTTTGTATATAACTTTTATCATGTTTATTTTCCATTTGAAACTCACCATGTTCCTCAAAGGATTGCTTTTTCCTCAACCTCTAAATAAGTTTTTTTCCCTCTTAAAAATTCTTTCAAGACATATAGACATTTTATTTTCACCTCCCATAGAAACCTGCTTCCTAACTTATTACACTTAAAATACCTTTGTTCATGACACAATATGTATCACACCTAAACCTTTTTTATTCGCAACATAGTGCATCACTCTATATTTGTCTTTTTCGTGACAAAGGGTTTTTAAGTGAAAATCTTTTCCATCCCCCCACTTCATTGCATTTTATGAATTTTAGCACCCTTGTGATGTTTCAAGATCAAAATATATTTTCGTCCAAAATATTGTGTAACTTAAAGTTTTCTTTATCCATGACATATCACATTGGGAAACTTTACTCATATAATATATGGGATCTCCCAAAACTTTCGATTCATGCTATGTATGGCTTAGAAAATTAATTTTAGTGCAACATATCACATAGGATGAAGTTTTTCTCCCTTACAATATATCACACTAAGTTTTATTTGTGTGACATATCACATATCCTTGATCTTTCTATCTTTGCAACATCTTTTTATGTATTGTAGGACACCAAATTTTCTTTTTGTGTGACACATGTCACTTTCCCAAACTTTCCTTCACCACAAGTTTTTTGCGCCATCATACAAATGTTCTTTTCGATGTTATACATCAACATGACTATTGACGTGACTTAAAAAAAAAGGTTTTAAATGCCCCAAATGAACTTTACTATACATTGTCTTCCTTTAGTTTCAAGCTTTTGTATATGAAGCTTGTCCTGTTCTTTTCCCTTTGAAACTCATTTGGTTACTCAAAGCATTACCTTTTCCTCAACCTTTGAACAATTTTTTTTTACTCTTATAAATTCTTCTAGAACTTGTAATTTTTTTTTTCCATATCTCACAAAAGCTTGCTTCCATGTGACGCATTCCATCTAAAATACCTCTATTCATGAGATATCATCTATCACACATTAACCTTTTTTAGTCGCAACATATCACATTACTCTAGATTTGTCCTTGTTTTGACACGGGATTTTTTTTTAAGTGAAAACATTTTCCACCCCCTCTTCATTGCATCCTTTGAATTTTAACACCCTTGAAATGTTTTGTGGTCAATAAATATTTATGTGTGACACATTGTATGACTTAAAGTTACATTTCTCCCCAACTTATCGCAATGGAAAACGTTTCTCATGCGCTATATAACATCTCCCAAATCTTTCCATTCATATGATGTAACACTCAAAAAATCACTTTTACCATGATTTATTACAAAGGATGAAGTTTTTCTCTCTTCCAACATATCACATATCCTTGATATTTCTATCTCTAAAGAAACCCTTTTCATATCACACCACACCAAAGTTTTGTTCCATGCAACACATCACGCTTTATCAAACTTTCCTTCACCACAAATTTTTTTTATCACATCGAACCAATCACCACAAGGAAAACACCTTCTAGCAAAGGTTTTTGCCAAGGTTTTTAGTTTTACAAAATTTGGAGAAAAATTCAAAAAACCCTCCACTACAACCTCCTCTATCAAATGTGGAGGTTTTAGCGTATGTTCCATATAACTAAAAAAATTGGGCCGCCATAGGTTGTAGCTGATTTTTTTTTTCAATGTTTTTCATTTCAAAACTCACTAGTGTAGTATTGAAAAACAAACATAGATTCCTTAATATATTATAAACACACTGTTGCATTAATATAATACAAACTCCCTAGCGTAATAATATAATAAAAATGCAGAGTGGTGCATTTTATAACTATTGCACACTGGTTCAACCTTTTTCATCGTATGCAAAGAACTGATACTCTTATAATTTTTATGCATTGGTTCTGTGTTGTTTGCATATGAGGAACCGATGCATTTTAGGTGTTGTACACCCTAGTGTGTTTAATTTATATTGAGAACCAATTTGATCACGTTATCCTGATATCTGGTGCGTTAAATATAGCATGCACCTGCGTGCTTATGTAATTAGCACATACCAGTGTCTATTTTATAATTTACACCGAAGGGTAGTGAAATTTTGAATAATCGAGGTGAGATGTTGGTGCCATTATTTTTACTAAGAAGTGGTGTGTATATTATAGTAAAGGCACAGATGCATAAATAATATTTAGAACCCTGGTTCATATAATAAACTTAACACACCGATACGTAAATTATTTTTAGTGCCCTGTGTATATTTTAAACATGAGCACCATACAATTTTGAATCTATGAATATTATTGTACGTTATATTGCTTATGGAATGATGCATTTTCTCAATAGTTTGTCTCAGTGCATTATTACAATTAATGTGTCGTGGTGCATATGACCCCTCAAAACACACATCTTTCTATATTATGGCACATACTTTCTAGTGAGTTCAAAAGAATACAATGCAATGATTTGGATATATTTTAATTCATTGTTTTTTCCAAATTTGCAATTAATCATTTCAAAACTAAATATTTTTTTATAATAATTTTTTATATTTTATATTTTGGTTATTTAATTTCGAAAAAATGATTACATTAATGCATTATCCAACCAATTACACCTCTATTATTTGTAACAATGTAAATCATCCACATATTACAACATTTGATAATATATGAATGAAATAAGAAACCCATTTTATAATATATGAATAAGAGACCTATTGTCATACAAAAATGGACAATGTACAAATCCACAATAATCAAATTGAAACTAGTTTTTAATTTTTACAATTATTCATAACTTGTCCTCATGCAATTGGGACTTTATGTCAAGTACATTAAAAAAAATCCTTGATTTTCAGAGGCAAATATTCCAAAACATACAACTTGCAGTAACATTCAATTATATTGATTGTCATTCATCAGTTGAACTCTTGTCATCAACTGAGCTTTCTGCTTGCCTCATTTCTTCATCATTTGTAGGTGATATTGTACTTTGGTTTTTTAGCATAATGTTTACTTGATCGACTTTCTTTTTAACATAATGTTTAGTGGACAAGAATTGAGAGAAAAACTATGTGCTTAACACTAGTCGTTGCCCCAACCAAAACTATAAACAACGGTCATTGAGGCATGTGATAAATTGGATCTCATTTCAATTTTTGCAATGATAGACTATGATTGAAGGACCCGAAATTTTCATAGAGATGCTGAGTGATATGCCAGTTTTGAAATCAATGGACCTGTCTTGAAAGAGGAAATCAATGAAGGATCAATGTGCATATTTGATATGTTGTGGCAAAGGTAAATCTATCAATGAGATTTGTGTCTAGCGATCTGTTCAATACTCAATGATCTGCATTGAGCCACCCATCAATCACTATCTCCATCAGTGGAAGAATATGTGTGGGTACCATTCTAGACACCGAGGAAATTCAAACCTGAGTTGCAAAAATTACGATTCAATGCAAAGCTCTAATCTGTAGACAAGAACAATGAATCAGGTAAATTGATTTTATCAATATTGTCATGCAAACTAAATTTTTGATGGTTGAATGGAATGGAATTTAGTTTCCTTTGAAAGTTATTTTTTAAGGTTGATGGTGTGGAGATCAAACTGCTTGTTTTAGCGTCATCAGAAAAACATAGACCAGTGTTTGTGACATCCACTATTTATCTCAACAAATGGCTTGGTAGATCACGTTAAATATCTTCCGTTGAAGATCCCGTGCAAATATGAAACAATATATCCCTCCATAAATTGATTCTGTATGTGTTATGATCCTCTTTATCTCTTTGGGAAGTGCAATAGTGGGTCCATAGTTAGAGTTTGATACATGATCATGAATAGAGAATGCAGATCTACATTCATTTGGGCAGGGAAAGCATGAATTTTGATCATCCTCGAGTAATATCTTATGGCTCGAAAGTTATTTAATTTGTGAAACAGATTTGCAGTATTTGCCCATGTAAATATGAGATTGGGAAGATTCAGTATGAGATTGGGAAGATTCAGCTTGCGCTCGTGACTCAGATCGGTGGCTCTACATGGCTACTTATATCGACATGGCTTACCTTGAAAACAACACAATCTCTCCTCTGAATCTGAATCTGTGCACTAACTCTCAGGATAAGGATCCAGACAGAGTGATCAAAGAGAAACATTGGACAAAGCGACCTGGAGGTAGAGGACGTGATCTATCCAAGTATGAGTTTCATTCAAGATAATAATATTTCTTTATTTTTTCTTTGACAAATGCAGTTTGTTTTTTTATCTCCAAGTGATATCCATTACGAGTCTTGCCCCATTCAAGAGACATTCAATGGAATTATATGCATCAATCTTCATGTCCACAAAGAAAAAAAAAGATAGCTTGAATCGCATGACATGACATGGCATCTACAACAGAATCAAAACAAAGCAAAAATTGGAACAAATCTTAGCTAAAATTTCAACGATTCGAGGTC
Organism: Picea glauca; assembly: GCA_000966675.3. Lineage (NCBI taxonomy): Eukaryota > Viridiplantae > Streptophyta > Pinopsida > Pinales > Pinaceae > Picea > Picea glauca. The sequence goes on from JZKD02S1811364.1 coordinate 654,150, forward strand.
TAAATCATGTGGCATTGCCAGTAAAACATACAACACGTAGGAGGAGAATTTTTTTTTTGCGATATTTAATTAAGGCTGAGCATATGCACACCGCTAAACATTATTGTGGAATTATCAAGGATACACTCTTTAATATCCTCAATAGTATGCCAAACAAAGACTTAGCCTAAACCTTTTAGTACGGAGGAAGGTATGGATTCTTAAACAAGTAAAAAGATAGGGCGAAGTCTCTTCAAAACATCAAATATTAGTCTTTACATTCATAAATCATGCCTTGCATAAGACAAAACTGTGCACAAACATTTATAAAGTCATTTTTAAAATGGCATGGCTTTATATGGATTTGAATGTTTAAAGATTTTAAAAGATGGAGTATAAAGTATTATAATAAAAATATTACTTTATATCTATGTAACTTTATGAAAGTAGAGTGAAATGACTTTATGAAAGTGGAGTGATAAAGAAGATTTATGTGATAAAAGTGATAAAGGGGGAGTTAAATAGAACTAAAGACGATTTCATGGGGAGGTAAGTAAAGATAAGATTTTTGCATATTAGTAAATGAGAGTGACATGAGTGAGAGATGTCTATTATATTTTCTAAGACTTCGAAGTGAGTGATGAATTGAGTTTTTTATGGGAGGTTGTAAGAGATTCACTTCTCTAGAAGAAATTGATTGTTTTCTTAATCCTTTGAGAGCATAAGTGAAATCTTATGAATTTAAAGTTTTATCAACGCATTACAAAGGAGAAAATACATTGTAGTTTTCCCATTGTATTTGGTCTCATAAGAGATATTCTCATAATAAAATTGCTTCATTTTTTCTCTTGTGTCCAAGATTCACCCGAAATTGAATAAGGGGATCTTAGGTACACCTTGCATAGTATGTTTGTGGTGAAATTTTCATGGAGGCTTATATTGTTTACTGTCTAGTTTTGACATAAACAAACTTACAATTTTAGCATTTAACGCAACACACACAAGCTCAATAACAATGTTACTTATGCACATGCATTCAAACAAATGTAACACAAATCAGGCATCTACAAAGAATACTAAAGAAATGAACAAGTCAAGCTCATAATCAAAGGAGAAATAGATTCAAAAGTATTGAAAACACATTCAAATTTGAAGAGTAACTCAACTTCAAAATCAAGATTTATTGTAACTTGCAAATTGTCCTTTTGTAAGTTTACTAGTCTTTTTGAAATCAAGTTGAGTTGAATTGAATTTGTCAAAAGGTGCATTTTTCGCTGAGCCCGAAACCCTAGCGTCATTTTGATTCGAATTTGATAAGGTTAAGTACTTGAAACTCAAATCATTGTAAACATCAAGTCTTTGGGATGCATTTTCGGTGGTAACTTACATCCTCAACTTATTGGAAGAAAGCAATAAAAGTTCAAGCGAACGAGTACAAGCGAGCATGAAACAAAATCAAGTGAGTGATTCAAGTGAGCAAGTTGCAGATAATCCTTCTTCTATCGATTCAAAGGATCTACCTGCACAAGGAGACCTCCTTTAGTGTTTTAAAATGGCTTGAAGTCTCAAATTATTAGAGTTACTGAACACTCTAATAAACACCACCGAAGATAACACAATGATATTGAACAAAGAAACTCTTTAATCATTGCTAACTTGTTTGCAAGTGACGCAATCTAAAGTTAGACTTCTTCAATATCTATCCCAACTATTGAATGATGAAATCAATGATCTCAAAAATCAACTGTGAGTGAAGTGTTCTGAACTAGTTTTTGTTCAACACAACCCTCTCTATGATGATGATGATGTTGTTTTTAATCAACAATTAGTGAAGGGACAACATAGTGATACAACTTCAGGATCAGTTTCAGAAAAAGTTGAATTTATTCATGAACCTACATTTCAAGAGTTTTCTTTTGATTTTAGTGAAGAAAACCTTTCAATGCTGCAACAACATGCAGTAAATCCACTTCCACGGATTTCAAAGCAACAGGTTCAGAACACTCTTTCCAAGCCCATCATCAGACCTTGGGAAGAAATCATTTACAAGAAGAATAGAAAAAGACTTGGATATGATAAGGAAGTTACCTTTAATATTCTCGATTATTCCAAACCAATCCTATTCCAAAGTGTTGGATTTCTTCAAGAACTCTCAAATACACCTATCATACTTGAGCATCAAAATGATAAATGTGAACATTGCAATCGAGTTGGTCACAAGGAGAATCAGTGTTTTGATATCCATCCTTGCTAGCATTGTGGCAGGCATAACCATTCTTCAGATAGATGTTAAACAATGAAGAAACCTCGAAGATTGAAGATTCACTATGAGTGGATTGATCCTTGGAAACGGTCATCAACAAACAAATAATTATTTAAGTCTTACCAAAGAATTCAATCTCGAGTAAAGACGAATATTGTATCACATAACATTTTTGTACCTCACATAAGTGGTCCCCTTATGGTGTAGCTTTCGAACACGACCCTCACGGGATGAGATAACATGTGGTTTTTTTTGCATGCCCACTTTGTGTTGTACTCAAATGGAATAAGTATGGTACTCTCTTGAGTATCAAAAGAGGGAGTACAATGATGAAACTCTCATGCACTTTAAGGGGGGGAGTTCAAAATTCTAGTGAAGATGGTTGTCAGATAGAAAATTTCGACAACAACAAACATCAAGTATGCAAGATGGGCATGAAATTTTCCAAATGGGAAACTACGGTCTGTAGATGACAGACTTAGAAGAATTATATGCAATAAGTTTAAGTTGAATCATACATAATTGGGATTTTGATTTTGATTTTGAGAGCAATGATGTGGATGTCTGGTTCACATAGATGGTCATTCGACCTAGAAGAGGACAAGAGGATCCTTCTGCATTGCAGCTTGGCATTTGATTGAGTTCTTAGGCACTTTCATGGATGTGTCAGACTAGAACTTGATTTAGTTCTCTTGGTTAGCTCTCATCATATTGGATTTTACATTAAGTGAACAAATTACATGCATCCTAGCTCACACGATTACATAGTGAGATTTTTCAGAGATGGCAGACTTTGATATGATTATGGTTCAATGAATTGTAATTGAATCATGCATAGTATACATTGGTATGTTGTTGGACACCTAAAAGTGTCACAATTGGCTAGTGGTCATCCAAAAAAAACCATCAGATACATGGTATCAATTGGTCAGTGGTTATCCCAAACCACAGATTCAAAAAACACTTTCAGTGATACACTGATAGTAGAGTGGTAATACTACATGTTCACCAATTAGTAGAAGACATCAGTTTCTTCTAGCTAAAATACTTGGCAAAATGATCAAATTGTCAAGAAGTTAGAGAATGTTTAGATATTGCAACTATTCACTTCCTTATCTCAACTCTCTTCCAATTCATTTTAGATGAACCATTCAACATCCATATTGGCGGTTTTTCAGGAAGTTCTTCATTGAGGCTCAACACAGGAGTTTCAGTATCAAGAATTGGAATTGATACTAGTTTATGCTTTATTGTTGGTATTATTGATCGGACTTGTGATAGAGGGGGGGATTGTTAGCTTATGGCTTACCTTTACTAGTCACTAAGTCTAAATTGTCACCTATATTTGTATTATCCATTTAGCATATTAGTAATATATCCTCAAGTGATGACTAATGATTTAGTTAAGATTGCCTAGCCTAGTCATCATCCATGATTTTAGGATCTAGAGCGAATCTCTCTATGAGGTGGGATCACCCATTGTACTATAAATATGTAACATTGGTGTGAATACATTAGTGTGTTGGCTAGTGAGCCTTTTCTGCCATGCTCTTATTCTTATCTATATTTTATCACTATCTACAAACATAGAAATAAATAGTAATAATTATATCTATATTTATATATATAGTAGAATATACATGTTTGTGTAAATAAAAAAAACATACCTTAACACCAAGTCTTTCATAAACAATACACATTCTTTTGAATCCATGCTTCATGAATTGTCTCGAAAACTCATATGTTGGTTGCATTCCATACTTTGTTTCCTACATGACAAAGTACAGTCGATATAATCAATATACAATTTTCTTGTTTTTTCAATAATTATAAAACGAGAGAAGTTAAAAAACATAGCTAATGACAAATTGTTCAATTAAACTTGCATTCTTTAGCAAATACTCGCAACCCATACTTAAACCAATGTTTATCAATTGATGGGTTGGCTCCTCTTTGTATGTTAGCACCTACTAGAAGACATCCATGTGCAAGTGTACATTAGTTATTTAAATACAAAGATCATAATAAACATGAAATATTAAGAAATTACAAAAAAGTAAATACTCACAAAGTTTGCAATCAACACGTGTATTCCTCATTGTCTTGTCTTATGTGTTAAATGGATTCTTCCTCTTTTAACACAATTATATTAATTTCTTTTACCATCTTTTTCTACAAGCTTTTGGACATCCCTATGGATATGTCTTGGTTGTCTCCTTGTTTTTCCTTGGAATTTTCAAAATATCCTTGAAAACAAAACTAGGAATCATCAGATATAAAAATTACCTTTAAAAAAAAAATAAGATGCTAATGTGTATAGTAACTTAATATGCACCAGGGAATCAACTATATTTGTATGCACTAGAGCATAAACCATACATATATGTATGAGTACAATATAACAATGTCGTTTCGAAATTGAAAACATTTTACAAATTTTTCTTATTCACCGAATGCTTTATGAATTAAAAAAAACATGACATCCTAATTATTATTTATTGTGCACTTTTGACTTGTGAACAAATATAAGACATGGTGAATTCCATAGAATTTTGTTTTTTTCCATTTACAACTCAATGTTGCACTTTATAAACAATGTTTCTCGATGCTTATATATGTAAAATGTGCACCGCTAACTCCAAATGTTTTTTTAGTATTATTTCTAATTTAAATTAAGTGGGGTTATTTAAATACAAATACACACTATTGTTATTACTATGTAGAGAGTGCATCGGTCATCGTGAAGGCATTTTTTTAAAAACAAAAATAATAATAACAAGACCATTTGAGATCTAATGAAATGAGTGATTTCATTGCATTAGATAGGAAACACCGATGTATAAATAATCAAATCTTATAAAAAAATTATTCTTGTGAAATATAGAAAGAAAAAGAAAAAAAACAATGACGAAACTAAGGCTTCCAATATTGAAGGTAACTATGAAACCTTTTTTTTGGGGGGGGGGAATGCACTAAAAATTGTTTGAATCAAACATGAGAATGATTAAGATGATTAATATAATAAAATCATATACGTGAAATTTATACTATGTAGATTTCTATGTGATATATAGTAATCCCCCTTGAATTTGGCTCTTAAAAAAAAACATTGTTGCACAAATATCCTTTCTAATTATTTGTAAATAAATAAAATAATGAATATGGTTTTCCTTTATAAACAAAAAAACTCAAATTCTCACTTATTTTTTCATTGTATATTTCGACATATTGTTGATAAACACACACACTATTATTTTTTGAAAGTTACATTTTCAGTGCGCTATACCATGAGTAGTGCATCACTGCAGTGTGTACGTATAATACACCAATTTATTTTTGTAGTAAATTTCTAAATATTAATAGAAAGCACATGTTATTTTTCTAATTTCCTTCAATCGATGGGCTATATAGTTCAAAACACATTGGTGCGTAGTGTAAGTAATATAACACCATAAGACAGTTAAATTTGCACAATGCAAATGCAAACATCTACATTTAATTTTTTTGGAGGTTTTGCTTTGTGGAGGAAATAACATTGGTCAGTCTTCATTGATTCATTCAATCAAACACACATGTTTTTTTGGTTATCCATATGCACTGGTGCATACTTATATGATGAAGTACACTGTCGAGTTATAAAAATTATTCAAAGTACAACCACCTATTCAATTCTCACTACGTCCCAAGACACCAATTCAAAATATCCACAGTAACATTATTTATTTACATGTTGAGGATGAAGGACATCATCTAGAGGTTGGTATGGATAATTTCTTGCAGGATACCCAAGCGATGGAGGGAACAATGTTATATTCATTTTAGAAAAACGAACTAGGGGATGTCTATGATGTCATAGATTACTTCTACAAAATCCTGAAATTTGTCTCCACCACCCCTCGATTAGGTTAAGTATAAGAGGCTACAAGGCATACCTCATTAGGGACAACAATGCTATTTCATGACTTGAAATAAATGTATGGTATGTCAAACACGTGTTTCTCAGAACTATTGGGGTAACTAACCATTAATTCCCCTAAATTTATAAGGAATCTTGTCACACAATGAAGGAAGAAAATGATTGATTTTATTCATGCTTAATGATAATGTACATTTCTATTGGCCACTAATTGCAAATTACTCAAAGATAATATACTTTCGAGTGATAGTCTCTTTCCTAATAGTTTCATAGAGGAAAATAAAATGTTCAAAATGATTGGTTTTGAGTACATATCATACAACACATGTTTGAATGATTGTATTCTATACAAAAATGAATATGCGAACAAAGAGATATATCTAGAATGTAGGCATGATAAGTACCATAAATAAATCAATAAAGGGTAAGTAGCATGCTCCTCCTCATAAGATATTGAGACACATGCCTATAATTTCAAATATTCAAAGACTCTTTCATTGCAAACAATTAGCCATGTTTCAAGGGAGGTACGCATCAGATAGAAGTGAGCCAAGATTTATGTGAATCCCAACAAATTCAATAGTTATGAAGCATATAGAGGGTGAATGGCCTCATAAATTCAAGACGAAGTACAAAGCCTATGATTGATTATATTTATGGATGCATTTAACCTATATTCCCTCCAAAACACCAACTATTCTATTTGGCCATTAATAGTGACCAATAAAAAACTATCCCCATGGTTGTCCATGTAGAATGAACATCTTATTTTGAGTCTTATAGTCCTTGTTAGAAGACAAGTCAAGAGAATGAATGTCTACCTCCAACCGTTGATCGATGAATTTAAGCGATTATGGGAAGGGATACATGTATATGATGTATTAACACTCATCCCAATGGAGATGTATTTTATGTTGTATGTTATATGAGAGTATACCATGCATGATTATCTAGTATTGGGAGTTTTCACTAGCAAGAATGTTCATTGATTTGTTTATATATATAATGTTATTTGGCATACTTCATTTGGTACAACTATATTTTTTACACTAACATGCTATGCATACGATATCAATGCAAGTAATGTAACAAAAGGGTATCATGGATGTAAATGTTGTGGATATTCTATAAATTATAGGTGGTCCAACCACCTAGAAAAGTCGATGTATAACTATTATGTTATAACAAAAATTAACATCGTCAAAATTTTTAAAATTTCAAACCTACCAAATTTCCCATCACCACAAACTTGCATTTTGGTGAGTCCTTGCAAAATCTATCTTATGTTTCATAATTCTCTCAAATCCATTTATTAACCTCAAATCTTTTTACTATTTAAATTCAAGTCCCAACATTCAAATAATAACTATTGTTTTTGAAAAGGGTTATCTCATATTTAAATGAGGTTTTATTTTTCTTAAATACTAGATTTTAAGAAAACCAAAGTTTATATTCAAATTATTAAATAGTGATTAAGTTCCCTTTTCAAAACCATTATCCTATACATGGAATTTATATTAAGAGTGGTTTTCATTCTTTTAAAAGCCACGAGATGGATTATAACTTTGACTTCTTCACCTTGTATTACATATCCATCATTTCTTTACGCACCAAACTGGACATTTTCCAAACTATTAATGCATCCTTCTATTCATAAGTTTAAAAGTTATGGAGGTTGAAAATCATATATCCCAAATTAAATATCGAGGACTCATATGAATTGTGGGACCCCTTGTATGCTCGATGCTTAACAAAAGGGAGGGGGTGCGGAACCTAACCTTGGTTTCAACTCAAATGACGTGGTAATAGCACGAAAATTACGACCCCCTCCTCCTTGATTAGCGTAACCACAAATGACCCCCCCACAATCACAGATAATGGTGGTGTGCACAGTTTTCGGACAGTGGAATTCAGGCACATTTTCTCGGAAAATGAAGATGAATTTCAAAAATCTAAAACATGGGTTTTGTGTGGGATGGCCCAAATTGTTGAACAAGTGGAAAAGTTTTAAAAAACATCGATGGATTGAAATATATTTTTGTTTTTAACAAAGATGAATTTTCTAGGTTTCAAGTATGGATGGATTGGAAAAACACCCAATAAATGGAATGCCCAACATCAACTCCCATTGAATGGATTTGAGCAATGATGAACACTATCCGCATTGTTTTTATTATGGAAATTATATAGTGGTCAAGAAATTTATATGCAAAGAGAGCATTCGAGTCTACAATGGACAAATGATGTAACTTCACTTGAGCATATTAAGGAGGGATTCTTCCTTAAGAAAGGATTCCCAAATTGTTTTAGTACAATAGATACAGTCCATGTAAAACTTGATTGTCCATACAATGAGTTATCCATTGATTAACGAATACATTGGGATTTCAAGGATAAAATTTGCACAGTAATGAATAATACGATTTCAATTATTAGTTATTTGATAATACACATGTACAATGCACAGTAAAATAAAAAAACTTCTTCAAAACACAAAGGGAATGGGTGGTAATAGAAGTTATTAAAGTTTAAAGGTGTCAATGTAAACTTTTATCTTTAGGGTAATATAAAATAACATATCCAATATAAGTGTCAAACTCTTCATAGTGCTCTAGTTTAGATTATATTTCAAAAATCTAGTTCCAAATTCGAAGGAATATTTCAAGGAAAAAGTTGAACAAACAATTCCAGGAATGAAGGCAACCTTTCATCATTCAAAATAGTATAAAATCAACAATTGAAGACTTCAAAGGTATGGGGGTAGGTCAGGGAATTATAGAAGTAACGGGTTGTGTTTGTAAAAGGCCCTAACGACTATCTTTTGTAAATATCTGAATTAGAGACTGTGCATTGGATTCATTTTCTTATCTAAATGAAGCCTTGTTTTCCCTTCATTTTATTGTGTTGAGATTATTATTAATTTTTACCTCTATTCTTGTTTTATCATTATAATTTGTAGAAAGATTACAGGTTTTAAAATGACAATTTGGTAGTATCTCCACTATCATTTATTATAAAAAAAATTGTAGGTTATTGGTATGAGTGTAACGATGTCCGATTCACTGATCCAGATTATTTTTCAAAAAGAAATTAAAGAAGATATATTACAATGAAATACTCATGAAAGTTTCCAGAAACAAAGAGATACAACAATACTTGATTTCTATTAACGAAATAATTGTAAAGAGTCTGTAAAAATAGAGAGTGCAAGACTCGCTAGAATGGTGCCAACTTATCTCTGAGAAGAGATGTGATGAATACGATCATTCGCAAGAAGATGATTACAACGAGGCTATGAAGGTCTTTTATGATAAACATGAATGCCAAAACCCTAGACATCCAAAAACCTAACCCTGGGAGATGAAACGCCAAAAGTCATGTGGGTCCATTTGGGTAAGTTAGCACATTAACTTCCCCGGGTCATAAATTGTGCATACGAACTATGTTTTAGGAGCATGATATCCCATTGGAAAAGTATTTTCGAGAACTACACATTACGGCATCAAAATCTAACTCTGTCTATAGTTTGACTGTGGAAAACCAAAAAAACACTATTTAGTGCCCCAAAATGGCCCTGAAAGTACAAAAAGATGTGTTGACATGAAAACATAAAAAACAAGACAGTTGGATTAGGTGGTGGGTCACCAGTATCCACCTGGAGGATGTGTAGGGATTCATATAACACGAGAAGTGTAGACCCCATAATTACAAAGAAGTATAGAAGAACGTGTTGAACTAATAATTGACATGAGGAGCTAGTTGGAATAGGTGGGTGGCCACGAATATCCACATGGATCATTCACTCTTATGCTCATCTATGAAATTATTTTATTGGATGGATTTATTGTTATAAATTTCCAGTAAACCACTTATTTTCATCTTGGTTGATAGAGACTTCCTTACTCATTGTTAGACCAAAGATTTTCTATTTTTATTTATTTCTTCCACCTTCCATTATTAAATTTTCTTCACCGTTAGATGATACTCCATTCCCAATGGATCGTTGTAACATCCCCTCTGTTACTATATCAAATAGTGATATATATTAGGTAAATAATTTTATTTTTTTGTTGCATTAGGATATTAAATTTGTTACAACATGATAAACAACATCACAACTGTTACATCATAATGACTAAATGACACATAAGAAATTAACTAACATAATTAAAGGTGACACAAATTCAACACATAAACAACGACTAAGTCAAGCATCATCATAATTAATAACCGAGCTTAATTAATGCATCATCATAATAATTAACGACGCAATCAATACATCAAGGTCATATGAAGTGAGATCCCAATAAGTGATTGACCATGCCACCGAATAATAATGATTTGCCCACCTAACCTACCCTGCAAGGTTAGGACCTCCAAGACAAATAACCAATGCTCAAGCCCAAGATTCATCCGATTAATTTTGATCACTTAAGGTCTTAGGGCTAGCAATTGTTCTAAGGAATAAGAAGGTGTCTAATTCCCACAATCAATCACATATCAGTATTATTTTAATGACGCAAGAGAATCTAATAAATAAATCAACCATGCATCTGCATTGTTTTCATGGCACAAGAGAAATCAACATAAATTCAATGGTGCAAGAGAATATAAATACTTGATCAATCACACATCACATTACTTCCAAGGTGCATGATCAAAATCTGGACCAGGGGTCAAATTTTAGCCCAAAAATCAACATTCTTTGAATTGACTCAAAACAAATGGGTTTGTAGCCCTCTTTGTCATGAACCCAACGCAACTCGTTTCGTCTCAAACGGACGTCAGGAGAGAAAGATATAGCGATCTGTTCGGAAAGTCAAACAGGGAAAAAAATGTTGACTGGGCAGTTCGTACGGTCCGTACAGGATGACGTGGCAGGTCGTACATCCATACGCTTGCATGGCAGATTTGATGTGGTTGACATTTGGGTGAATAATTTTTTGACACGTGGCATGGTTATTGGCAAATGATTGGGTGCCACGTGGCCCAGTCACGCGCTGCCACGTGGCACCCCGATTTTTGTGCATTTGGTCTTGGGTTCAAAAGTTTTGAGGTCGACCGGATTTGAACCGGTGACCTCCCCCATTATTGAATGTTTTAACAATTTCTGCTAACCGTTATGCCGACCGTTGGTTCTTGTTCCATATACCGACGCACATATATTTATGTTGATTTGTTGTATTATGTGGAAAGGGGTCGGGCCGGGGCTAAGCCCCGGCCAGTGGTCGCATGTTTATTATAATATGACCATGTTGTATATTGAATGCGTGGGGTCTACGTGTTCACATATATGCGAGGTTTTTAAAACCATAAACCATATATTATAACATGCGCGCACATTTTCATTGCATTGTTTTTTTTATTGCAATGTATTGCAATATTACAGTGTATATTATATATGACCGTGTATTGTTTGTGCATATGGTTTGGTTGTTAAGCCACGGTTTTGGCTTTGTGCCATGTGACCTTGCCACAAAAACACGCGGGGTTGTGCTTTTGCGCGCGGTTTCAACAGTTGACACGGTTTCTATAGTTTGCACAGTTTTTATAACCGTTTGGCTCTTTTCTTTTTGCCCGAGGTTTCATGAGCCATACGCCCGAGTACTAGGCGATTGGGGGCTGGAGGCACCCTAACCATCCTACAGTTTGCACGGTTATTCGGAACCGCTTGGTGCTGGGTTTAAACGCATGTTTTGGAGCGTGTTCCAGGTTCATGCACACAGAGGTGCGTTCTGTAGAACCAGTTCCAGCAAAGTAGAAGGAGGAAAATGGAGGAGGTCTAACTTTCTTAGTTTTTGGCCGATTGAGGTGCCGTAAAAGCCCAGCCAGGGGTTTTTGGACGTGATGGATCCATTGGTGCTGTTTTCAAGGCCATTTGAAGACTTCTTCAACAAGTTTTTCACCATTGAAGTTCCAGGAAGCTCTAGGGAGTTTGAAGCCCTCTTTGATGGAGGACATGGTTTGGTGAGCCTATGTTTGTTTTCTGTGATTGAATAATCATTTTTGGCTAATTGATATGCTCTGAACACATTGAGAAAGGTTTCAGAGGCTTTTGAGGACTTTTACAGGTGTTTTTTCCAAAGAGAAGCTCAGGGAAGGTTATGGCCACATGTAGAAGAGGTCATGCCCGGATGAGCCATGATCTGTTTTCAGAGTTCTATTAGTCATTTTTGGGGTTTTTAT
>JZKD02S1811364.1:667022-703482 GCA_000966675.3 Picea glauca
CTTTATATGTAAAAATGGACGAAGGAATCCTTGTACATATTGTGGTTTGTTTAACCATCATGTTTCAAAGTGTTGGAAAAGATTGGCCGCTTTCAGGAAACTTTCTAAGCGAAGATAGCGTGAAAGGAGGATGCAAAAGGTTTGCACTCATTGTCAGAAGCGGGGTCATCTTGTTGACCAATGTTGGACGTTGCATCCAACTATTCATCCACAGTCTCAGAAGCAGTTGGATAAGAATATTGGCAAGAATGGAAGTGAAGATTCCATCATTGATGTGACTTCAGATGATTCACAAGAAGACGATGTTCAGCAGCAAAAGTCACCGTTGAGTTGGCTTGGTAAGAAATGGTTGGATTTCTTACACAAGTAACACTTGCATTTTTCTTATTGTAAATGCACTTTTCAGCGTTATGTGTGCATTTATGGGCAAGTTGATAAGATGTTTCAATGAGTCTTGACTGGTGTTGATGATTTTCTGACGACTATGTTGTGTCGATCGTGTTGTTTGACTTGTGTTTAGTCGATGGTGTTTATTTACTTGAAAGTTGATTTTGAAAATGCCATGTACTTTGATAAAGTACGAGATGCAACAGTTTGTTTGAAGAACAAAATATTTTGTGTTGGCATCATTTTCAATCTTGTATGATTTGCTTTTCAAGATTGATGGTTTTCTTGGCTTGTGACAAGATGTCGCAGGAAGTTTTTGCAGCCATTGGAGAGCTGATTATGTTGATGCCGAAGAGTTCGATAGAGAGACTTGATTCTCAGTGGGAAGGTTGCAATTCTTCCAAGCACAGAGAGAGTAGTGGGTCAGCAGTAGCCAGAGAGCAGTGGTTGAGGGGCATAGCCAGTTGCAGTGCAGGGCATGTCAAGGTATTCAGGTGATTGTCAAAAAGATTTTGATATAACTTGAAATATGATCATAAGATTTTGTGGGTCCAAAAGCCTTTCAGTGGGAAGGTGTGATCAAAATCTGGACCAGGGGTCAAATTTTAGCCCAAAAATCAACGTTCTTGGAATTGCCTCAAAACAAATGGGTTTGTATCCATCGTCGTCATGAACCCAACGCAACTTGTTTCGTCTCAAACGGACGTCGGGAGTGAAAGATATAGCGATCTGTTCGGAAAGTCAAACAAGGAAAAAAAATGTTGACTGGGAAGTCCGTACGGTCCGTACAGGATGACGTGGCAGGCCGTACATCCGTACGCTTGCATGGTAGATTTTATGTGGCTGAAATTTGGGTGAATAATATCTTGACACGTGGCATGGTTATTGGCAAATGATTGGGTGCCACGTGGCCCAGTCATGGGCTGCCACGTGGCACCCCGATTTTTGTGCATTTGGTCTTGGGTTCAAAAGTTTTGGGGTCGAACGGATTTGAACCAGTGACCTTCCCCATTATTGAATGTTTTAACAATTTCCGCTAACCGTTATTCCAACCGTTGGTTCTTGTTCCATATACTGACGCACATATATTTATGTTGATTTGTTGTATTATGTGGAAAGGGGTCGGGTCGGGGCTAAGCCCCGACCTGTGGTCGCATGTTTATTATAATATGACCATGTTGTATATTGAACACGCGGGGGTCTACGTGTTAACATATATGCGGGGTTTTTAAAACCATAAACCATATATTATAACATGCGCGCGCATTTTCATTGCATTGTTTTTTTTATTGCAATGTATTGCAATATTACAATGTATATTATATATGACCGTGTATTGTTTTGTGCGCGTGGTTTGGTTGTTAAGCCATGGTTTTGGCTTTGTTCCATGTGACCTTTCCACAAAAAAGCGCGGGTTTTTTCTTCTGTGCGCGGTTTCAACAGTTGACACAGTTTCTATAGTGTGCACGGTTTTTATAATCGTTTGGCTCTTTTCTTTTTGCCCGAGGTTTCATGAGCCATATGCCCGAGTACTAGGCGGTTGGGGGCTGGAGGCACCCTAACCGTCCTACAGTTTGCACGGTTATTCGGAACTGCTCGGTGCTGGGTTTAAACGCTCATTTTGGAGCGTGTTCCAGGTTCATGCACACAGAGGTGCGTTCTGTAGAACCAGTTCCAGCAAAGTAGAAGGAGGAAAATGGAGGAGGTCTAACTTTCTCAATTTTTTGCCGATTGAGGTGCCGTAAAAGCCCAGCCAGGGGTTTTTGGACATGATGGATCCATTGGTGCTGTTTTCAAGGCCATTTGAAGACTTCTTCAACAAGTTTTTCACCATTGAAGTTCCAGGAAGCTCTAGGGAGTTTGAAGCCCTCTTTGATGGAGGACATGGTTTGGTGAGCCTATGTTTGTTTTCTGTGATTGAATAATCATTTTTGGCTAATTGATATGCTATGAACACATTGGGACAGGTTTCGGAGGCTTTTGAGGACTTTTACAGGTGTTTTTTCCAAAGAGAAGCTCAGGGAAGCTTATGGCCACATGTAGAAGAGGTCATGCCCGGATCAGCCATGATCTGTTTTCAGAGTTCTATTAGTCATTTTTGGGGGTTTTATGTGTTATGATATCAATGGTACAGTTTTTTTTTCCATTGGAGTTGAGCAGAATCTTGTAAAATAACTTTTGACTAATTAATCCCAGAGAGCCAAGTCCATTATGGAGGCTCAAGGAGATGTAGCCCGAAGGGGGGTGAACTCCTTTATCATGTTGTGATTGTTCTGAGTTTTGATGGTTTGTTTGCTGCAAGTTGTGTTGCTGTGTATTTATTACAAGTACATATATAACCATTTAAAAGAACATTTTCTCACACATAAGCATTTACAAGAAGAAGCACGAACTTAATACATAAGTCTATATTTCATATTTATACACATGAAGCAAGGTCCTGTAAAGTTTATTTTAATTAAGTAGGGGTGCTTTCATATCATAGCAAGTCAGCCTTCTATTTTCATATCAGTGCAAGAGTAAATAATTCTAAACAAGTGCACATCCACATAGTTATTAACAAGTGATTAATCGTCAACTTTATTTTCAAGGTGCAAAAGTAATAATCAATTCTATCTACATGGTGCAAGTAATCTAATTACAAAACGAGTCATAAATCGCATTAAATTCATGGTGCAAGAGAATCTATCAACTCAATTCAACATACATCACATCATTTTAATGGCACAAGAGTAGTTATCAGTTTATTTTCATAGCACAAAGGAATCTAATATTGTAGCAATCACACATTATCATTTTTCAATGTGCAATAAAGTTCTACTACAACATACATCAATTTAATAGGTGCCATAGCCACCTCTGAAGCATTTGATTAATAGTCCAACTAAATTAAACTATATAAATTAATTGACACAAACTTTGCCTATGAATCATTCCAGCAATAATCCAACTACAAATTACATACATCACTTAAAGAACACACTTACCACCTATGGAACATTCCAACATAAATCACAATTCAAGATGAGATGTATCAACTATATTTGACCATTAACCTTCAAGGCATAAAAGAAACTACTATACTCAACCAATTTTCCATGTAAGGCAGAGAGAAATGAGTGAAATCATAAAGCGTCAAGGTGATAAGAAACATAAGAGAAAGTGCACAATATGAGAATGAGATATAATCTATTCCAAACATCATTGTTAATAGTTAAGGTTAGGTTCAAACTGGGTCTAGCATCATTTATCGAGTGCTCCAACTTATTTCAATCCTCCTAGAACTTAACTATGTCAGTATCAGAGTACACTGGAAATCTTATTTAAACAATAAACAAGATATCTATAACCCCCTTGTATCTAGTTAGGAATAAGAACAAACACCTTGTACTGAGCACTCGGTAAGGATTCCATGCTACTTACGTGTCGAGTTGAAGAAACTCTAAGAATAACTACCATGAGTAAACAACATATAACTTCATAGTTTAACTTGTACATTATGCATATGGATTAAAAGCATTTAAATAAAAATAAGAATATGGATAACAATTCCATCGTGCACAATTCCCTAGAGACAATTTCTAAAATTTAATTATTCTCTCAAGGTTTTCGAGGCCACCTAGATTCATTGACTAAATTTTTATTTCCACATCATGCCCTTAAAGAAGCACTCCATTCTCCAAGGGAGCCACTTTCCTTTGATTCAAATTTTTAATTATGTGACATGCCCTTCAAGACACACTCTATGCTCCAAGGGTTCCACTCACCTTTGACTAGTTTTGGTAGTTGTCCAACCCCTAGAGTTAGCACTCCATTCGAGCGACCTTGTGAGAGACTAAGGGATTCTAAGGGATAAGAACCCTTCCTTATTTTGCACCCCTTAGAAATATTCGTGAGAGACTATCTCAGTCTGCCCTCACGACATCATGGATCTCTTGAAATAGGTAATCTTTAACCTACAATTCGAGCCACGACAAAAGTGCTGGTAGGTTGTGACAGGGATGTTGTCACACATCTCCCTCAATATCTAGTCTATGTGCATGGCCCCTTTACTCCTTATGTGAATCAGATTAGCAATAAATCGCCATCATCCATCCATCAACGAAACACTGTCAATGATCCATAAACAACATCATAATATAATCGATCATATGTCACATATGTATAAATGAAATACTCAAACTAGTACAATCCACTCCTTGACTCAATCCATTGTCCAAGGAGGTCCATTGATGCCATCAACATCCTCAATCTACCAAGTGTCCTGCACACTTAGGGGAAAATCATCAATAGCCTATGTCGATACATAGAAATCAAACAACATAAATCATAATCCATCAACATCATCATAAGAATCCATAAGAGAAACATATAACCATATACTATAATCAGATCACTCGCACACAAGTGTCCTCAAAGAATAATTCAATAACATGTGCTCGCAAGAGGGGGATGTTGCATACACCCTTGTTTTAAAATTCGTCTCAAATTTTTTTAGTATGTAAAAGGCAGTAAATAAAGCATATGACAATATTTTATGTCTAAACTATCAAATAAATATGGAAATTCCTCCCGCATGTCATATGTGTCCTCCAAGGTAGTCGGGTGTGGACTACAATTGTCCTACTGGACCTTGACTTGATCGATTGTTCGACGCCATAGCTATCGAATGTGGATTGGCTCCACTATGAGTGAAGCCTCATCCGACACCACAAGGAACTCATGTCAATATCATGTGTAGGATCACTAACATAATTTCACAAAACAGATACAAGAAAAAAATCTTGCATACAGCTCAAAGAATGAGGCAAGGCTAGTCGATAGGGAATGGGTCCTTTCCTTTCCACAACTTCAAAAGGACCCACAAACCTAGAAGATATTTTAGAACCTTTTTTGAACTTAATCGAACTCTTGTGCGGTTTCACCCGTAATAAAACTAGGTCGCCAAATTCATAGTTGCGGTCAATGCGATCCGCATCACCATAGCTATTCTACCGATATTTCACATCATTAAACCTTTGTCTTATCATTTGCAATTGTTCTTCCTCTTGGATCATTTCTGGTCCCATCATGACTCTATCCTCAATTCGATCCCACCTCAATGGAATCTAATAGAGTCACCCACAAAGAAACTCAAATAGTGCCATATTAACGATACCTTGATAGTTGTCGTTGTACACAAACTCTACCAGTGGAAAGAAATCCTCCCAAAAATTATGTTGGTTCATCACATACATACACAACATATCTTCCAAAATTTGGTTCGTTCTTTCGGTCTACCCATCAATCTCAAGGTGATATGTTGTACTAAAGTTAAGTGGTGTTCCCAAGGCCCCTTGGAAACTAGTCAAAAATTGCCTTGTAACACTAATCCTCGATCGTACATGATCATTTTTGGTACACCATGTGACCTTACAATCTCGCTAATAAAAACTCTAGCTATGTCTGGTGCCTGATACATCATACGCATATGAATAAAATGTGCACTCTTCGTTAGAGTGTCAACTACCATGAAAATTGAATCGTGACTCCTTGTCGTTAGCAACAATCAAACAATAAATTCCATTGAAATGGCCTCCCATTCGATTTTGGAATGACGTGTGGATGTGGTAATCGAGTTGAATGTAAATTTTAAACCTTCACTCGCTAACATTCTAGACACCTCACCATGTAGCTAACTATGTCCTCCTTCATCCCTTCCAGAAGAATAAGGGCTTAAGGTCTACCCTCATATTCATGACTTGTGGATAAGCCATGTATACTACTCTATGAGCTTCGATTAAGTTTCAAATTTTACATTCATCATTAGGTGGTACATAAATCCAGTCATTATACCTCTACAATCCATCATTGTCCAAAGTATAACCTTCAAACCTTGGTACCATCATGGTGTATTGTCCAATATTTTCCCTAACCTCTTTATACCAGTGATCGTCGAGCTATAGTTAGAATCCTTTCTCGAACATTCGCCTGAAGAGGTATCACTAAGAATATGCATAGTCTTTGACTTAACACATTTTCCACTCTGTTCAACATTTCGTCAATGTACTTAATCTCAAATCGTATTTTCTAAGTAATTATGACCAACACCCTTGTCGTGCACTCAATTCATTCTGTGGAAAAAGTGATGCATTCCACAGTAATCTATCCTCTTTTTCTTTTTCATTCAAATTTTTGTCCAATCAGATAGTGTCTCCACACTTTGTAGGAATACATAATGACCAATGAATCCAAATCATGCATTGCATAGTTTTCCTCATGCTTTCTTAATTTCCTTAAAACGTAGGCCATCACTCGACCATCTTGCATAAATACTTCACCTAAACCTTCTTTGGTTGTGTCTGTGGATACCAAGAAATTGCTATCCATGTCGGGGACTTTCAGTATCGATGTTGTCATCAACAACACCTTGATATTTTGAAATACTTCCGCGCACTTGTTGGTCCATACAAACTTCTTGGTTTTTTTTATGTAATCTCATGATCGGATATGCCGTCTTCGAAAAATATTCAACGAACCATCGGTAATATCTTGCTAAACCCAACAATTGCATACTCCTAGTACATTTTTCGATGTAGACCATTCCATAATAGCCTCTACCTTCCCTATATCCACACCGATGCCTTCGCTAGATATCACATGCCCTAAGAAATGAATCCACGAGAGAATTTCAATTGTTTCCCATAAACATAGTAATACTAAGCGCAAATGTTGGTCACATTCTTCCATCGTTTGATAACATATCAATATGTCATCAATGAATACTTGAACAAACTTGTCCAAGTATTCATGGAACACCCCATTCATCAAGCTCATGAATACCCCAAGGGATTTTTTTAGCCCAAAAGGTAAAACAATAAACTCGTAATGTCCAAACCTTGTCTTAATGTGGTCTTAGGAATGTCTTCCTATTTAATTCACAATTGGTGACATCCTGATCTCAAATAGAACTTTGAAAATGTCGTCGCACTCTTCATTTGATCAAACAAATCATCTCTACCTAGAAATGGATAATGGTTCTTGATCGTTTCCTTGTCCAATTGACGGTAGTCAATACAGAGTCTCCACAACCCATCCTTCTTTCTTATGAAAATAAAAAACACACCCCAAGGTGACATAGTTGGCGGTATAAGTCCTAGGTCCAACAAGTCCTTCAGGTTCCTTTTCAACTCTTGTAAACCAGGTGTCAACATCCGATAAGGCATTCGTGCTATCGGTTTAGTTCTAGGTTTCAAATCAATTGTAAAATTCAATTCTCTTTGTGGAGGGAAACCTATTAATTCTTTTGGTAAAACATATAATAATGCTCGTACTAATGGAAGTTCTTCCAATCCTTCTGCCTCGCCTCGTTCACTTACTGCCAAGATTGCATATAACTTGCATCCCTTGCACATGCACTTTTGTAGATGTAGGGAAGAAATGAACCTAAAGGACACTCCCTAGTTTCTTCCTACAATCATTCTTCTATGTCCCTCATCATCGGTCAAATCAACCATTTCATCTTAGAGTTAGGTATCACATCATGTGATTCCAACCAGTCCATATTGATCACGATGTCATACAATCCTAAGATCGTGATATATAGTTCGGTATTCATTTGCAAAATCTCCCAAGTTAATGCGACAACCTGTAACCCCTCCTCCAACCTTCTGTTTCACACCTGAAGTTATCCCTACGTACCTAAACTCATCCTGCTCGACTTCCTTTACCTTAAGTCTCCTTAGCAATACACTAGAAATAAAACTCTATGTAGCACCATGATCTATCAAATACTAAATGTTTTGTCGGCAATGGTACCTAACGTCTCAAGCACATTGGACAGGTGCTCAACTTAGTGGTTTTTCATCATTGCATGAATCCTGTGGGCCTTTCCCAAGACTCCAACTATAGTGTTTCCTATTTATTCGACCACTTTGGCCTTCTCAACGAGGCAGTCTCGTTGGTAATGTGGCTCTCCACATTTCCAACATCCGCTTTTAGGTCCAATACTCTTGGTCCCTAAAGTAGAGTTTGTTTCCCTACCAACCTGAGAACCTAGCATGTTTTGTCAATAGTCCTAATTGTTGTTGGTATGCTTCAAATGTCATCTATCTAGTCGGTCTTGTAGGATTCCTACCCTGATCCCCGCTCGTCATCTCTTTCTCATCTATGAGGGCCTCTTGGACTACGTTGTGCAACGTCTGAGGCATTATGATCCTCACTTTCACATGAATGTTTAAGTTAAGGCCAAACTCAAACTTGCTAACCTTTAGCTTCTCTGTGCTCAAATGTGGAGCATACCTAAGAAACTCCATGTTTCAAGAATCATACTCCGGCATTGTACGACCAGCTTGTCGTAAGGTGTTGAACTCACTGAGATGGTTCTCATTGAATTCCTCTGACAAATACCTCTCTCAAAATCATTCCTCGAACAATTCCCATGACACCTCTTCGACAACCATGTTCAGTTTAGGTAGGAGTGTCTTCCACCATAGAAGAACGCTCCCCTTTAGCTGAAAGACCACCATGTAGGCCCTCATGTTGGAGGTGTAGACGCAAAGTGTGAATCACATCTCCATGTTCTCTAACCATGCCTTGGTGGCTGAGCCGTCCGTGGCACCCATGAAATCGGGAAACTTCACATTCTCAAGTTCTCTATGAATGCCACCACTTTCCACTTGATTGCACTGTGAACCCTCATTGGCTATGGGTGCCCTTGCCTCATATCTATCTGGTCAGTTAATCAAGGCCTCCGACATCCTCTGAAAGGACCTCATCAAACCAACCACATCGCCCACAACAATCTATTTTTGTCTAAAGACTCGTTCTTCTCCTTCGGGTTTAGAACCCTTTGGCATGGATGTTACTGGAGGCATCGCACCTATGCTCCTAGCACCATGTTGTTTGCCTCCATGATGTCCTTTAACCATGATTACCGAATGAACATGTTTAAATTTTAATTAGCAATAAGTTATTAATCAAGTGTTTAATACAGTGGAAGGTGTGATGTTCCCCAGCCGCAATATTGAACCCGCTTTGATGACACATGTAACATCCCCTCCATTACTATATCAAATAGCGATGTATAAAAGGTAAAAAAAATAAAATCTATTGCATTATGATATTAAATTTGTTACAAAATGGTAAAACATGTCGCAAGTGTTACATCATCATGACTAAATGACACATAAGCAATGCATTAACATAATTAAAGGAAAAATAAAATCAACACATAAACAACGGCTAAGTCAAGCATCATCATAATTAATAGCTTCACTTAATTAATGCACCATCATAATAATTAACGACCCAAACAACACATCAAAATCGTTTGAGGTGCGATACCAATAAGTGATTAACCATGCCACTGAATAATAATGATCTACCAACCCAACCTACCTTGCAAGGTTAGGACGTCCAAGACACATAAGAAATGCTCAATCCCAGGATTCATCTGATTGATTTTGACCACTTAAGGTCTCAGGGGTGGCGACTATTCTGAGGAACAAGGAGGTGTCTAATTCCCATAATCAATCACATATCAATATTATTCTAATAGCTCAATATAATCTAATAAATAAATCAACCATGCATCTGCATTATTTTCATGGTGCAAGAGAAATCAATATAAATTCAACAGTGAAAGAGAATATAAATACTTGATCAATCACACATCACATTACCTCCAAGGTGCAAGAGTAAGCAATTCTAAAGAAGAGCACATCCACATAATTATTAATGCATGAGTACTTGTCAAATTTATTTTCAAGGCGCAAAAGTAATTATCAATTCTATCTACATGGCGCAAGTAAGCTAATTACAAAACCAGTCATAAATCACATTAAATTCAAGGCGCAAGAGAATCTATCAACTCAATTCAACACACATCACATCATTTCAGTGGCGCAATAGAAGTTATCAATTTATTTTCATGGTGCAAAGGAATCTAATAATATATCAATCACACATTAACATTTTTCAAGGCACGCGATAAAGTTCTACTACAACATACATCAATTTAGTAGGTCCCATAGCCACCTCTCAAGCATTTCATTAATAGTCCAACTAAATTAACCTATTTCAATTAATTGAGACAAATTTCGCTTATGAAGCATTCCAACAATAGTCCAGCTACAAATTACATACATTAATTAAAGGACACACTTACCACCTATGGAACATTCCAACATAAATCACAATTCAAGACAAAATACATCAACTATACTTAACCATTAACCTTCAAGGCATAAAAGAAACTACTATACTCGGTAAATTTTACACATAACGAAGAAAGAAACGAGTGAGAGGACAAAGTGTCAAGGTGATAAGAAACACAAGATCAGGTGTGGGATTTTAGAATCAGATATAATATATTACAATCATCATTGTTAATAGTTAAGGTGAGGTTCAAACTAGGTCTAGAATCATTTATCGAGTTCTCCAACTTATTTCAATCCTCCTAGCACTCAATTATGTAAGTATCAGAGTACAATGAAAAATGATGAACAAGAGATCTATAACCCCCTTGCATCTAGTTAGGAATAAGAAGAAACACCTCGTAATGAGTACTAGGTAAGGATTGCATGCTACTTACATGTCCCCCTGAAGAAAAACTAAGAAGAACTACCATGAGTAAGCAACATATAACTTCATAGTTTATCTTGTACATTATGCATATGGATTAAAATCATTTAAACAAAAATGAGCATAGGGATAATGATTCAATCATGCACAATTACCTAGATACAATTTAAGATTAAAATAAAAAGCAATAAACATATGGAATTAATATTCCACTTACTTAGCCACTCAAGGGTAAGAGGGTCTAATCCTTGAGAGCCATGCTTGCCAAGCCATTAACTTTCAATATTTATATATCAAGTGGAGGGAATTAAGAAGGCCACTCCCAAAGCCACTAGACTAAGATTGACAGGTAGACTTGTGTTAAAAGGTGAGTTATTACGATTAATGTCCTTAAGGTGAAGGCTTCTTTATTAAATATAATGTAACCTCAACAGTCTGACTGTACACTGCCAGCTGTACTGGACAGTTTCACTTTCTATTCTTGTTTATCTTGAGCCTATTTAGCTCAGCCATCTCCCATTGCATTGTATTATCATCTTCTAACAATCTCTTCTTCATACATTCCAATATACATTTCTATTCTTTCTCTCTGCATTTCTCTTTACTTCACAATTTATCATGGTATCAGAGCTTCAGCAGTAAGCCTCTTCACACAGTCTGGAGAGCAACACGATCCTCACAGTGCAGAGCTTCACGGATCTTGAGAGCACACGACACAGACTTTTCACAAGGCTTGGAGACATTTCAACAATACTCTCAAAATATCAACATAGGAAGCTTGCGGAGGAAGCAAAGCATATTACACGCAAAAGAACGAGGAAGAAGAGCATGCAGAAGAAGAAACAGTAAAGATTCTTGTAATCCTTTCAAGAATCATCAAGATTTACGAAGAAGGGCTGCAGAACGGAAGATCATTTAAAGAAATCGAAGAATCTGTGAGAATTCGTTAAAGATTCAATGCAGAAGGTAGAATCGCTTAAAGTTTTTAGAAATTTTCACAAATCTGTCAAAGATTGAAGCAGTGAACAAAGAATTCGTGTATTTCTTTCAAATATTTGAAAGATTCATGAATCTTTCTTCCACAGAAGTAAAGAACGTGTCTCAGGTGCAAAGAACCGCCATTGAAGCCGTAAGATTTGACCTACGAACGCATCCAGAGCGGGAAACCAGTTCAAAAGGGACGAGGAGAGCGCGGAAAAGGTGAAAGCATTTCAGCTGTTAGATCTGGCGGAGAGGCCCGACAGCCATTGGATCAACGAGAAAGTGCACGAGGTTTAGTCCTCTGGAGTGCACAGGAGAGATTTCGACTTCTGAATTCGTGAAATCCCGACATCATCTGGACCGTCCATCAAGAGACACATGAAGAGATCCTATTCCATCGCAAAATCGGTACTCAGGAGTTGGACGTGAAAAGGAAATTTCACTCCAAAAACTCTGATACACGATATCGCGAAATCCCGAGAGGACTTGTGAGTTGTCCATCTCAGAGGACAGGTGGCAGCAGATCCAAGCCATCACTCCATCGGCATTTCGGAGTTCGCGGTTTTGAAAGACCGTCGCAACACGACTTTGAAACTCGCAAAATTGCAATTCACGAAATAGCGATAAGATCTCAGTCGTTCTTTTGTTTGGACACGCGGCGGACATCGAGGAAACCGTCGGTGTTTCGGCATTCGGGGTTTCAAGTTGACAAATAAGTTGTGTCAACGGAGCATCATAAGTCGCGATATCCCAGGGTTGAATTAGGACCGTCCATATTGTGGGGATGCGTGGCGTAAATCTGAGGACTCGGGAAAAGTTTCGAAAAGGAAAGGGCCATCGGTGCATCGAGATTCAGTAAATCACGAATCCTGATACCAAGTGATCGGGTTTCTTTATGGTGAAAACCCCGTAAACGATCGGAGCCGTCCATTTTGAGGAGACACGTGGGCGATATCGGGAGAGCCCATCGGCACATTGGGATTCAACGTTTCTCGAATCCTAAGGTCAAGAAACACGAGCACTTCAGAACTCCGAAGTCCGAAATCCCGACAGAAGGAAAGCTCTGTTGTGGGGCCCACCTGACGTCCTCTCATCAAATCGCGGGATCGCGAATCTCCACAGTGAAATCCCAATACCGCAATTTGATGAGAGGACGTCAGGTGGCAGAGATTGAGGCTTTCGGAAAATTTCCCAAAAACAGAGTCCATCGGCATTACAGGATTCAGGAAATCATGGATCCTGGAGACGAGAAGTCCAGAACATATCAAATCGCAAATTCGCGAGGAGAAATCAGGACCATCCATCTATTAGGACACGTGGAGGTGATCAAATCAATCGCAAAATTTCCCGAAAGGAAAGTGCCATCGGTAAATCGGAGATCGAGGAATCAAGGAGTCAAAATAACTCATCATCAGAACTCGTGAAATCCTGACAAGATCTGGACCGTCAGATCACACAAGATCTAGACCGTCGAATTGTCCAAAGGCAATTTTTCGCATTTCGGCGATTTGAAAGTCAAAGAGCCGGAAAATCCCATAGCGCTTTAATAGTAAGGTGTGTGGTCACATTGCAAGGAGACTAAAGGCCAATTCAAGCCCGATAAGATCCCTACGGCCATCGACAAATCGTCAAATTGGCGATCGAAGGTAAATACAAAATTTTCCCTCTATTTATTTTTCTTCTGAAATTTCTTTTCAAAAAAAATATGTCGTCTAACAACTTAGGACCAACTCAGGGTCCGATTCTACTGGGGAAGAACTATGAGTTCTGGTCTCTTCGGATGAAATCGTTCTTGTAAGCACAAGAGTGTTGGGAACCAGTGGATCTTGGATATGTGGAACCAGATCCAGCCGCCCTCACTACCATGACAAATGCACAGAGAATTGCTCAGGCAACACTAAGGAACAAAGAAAATAAAGAAAAATTTTGGATTCAAAACTCAGTGGATGACTCGATTTTCTCGAAAATCACAGGCATTGGTACTTCAAAACAGGCCGGGGACATCCTCAAATCTTCCTACCAAGGAAATGACAGGGTCAAAACAGTTAAACTACAGACCTTGTGGATGCAATTCAAGACTCTAAGGATGACAGATTTCGAAACTGTAGATCAGTTCATGACCAGAGTCATGGGAATCGTGAACCAGATCAGACTGATTGGTGAAACCATCATTGATCAACGAATTGTTCAGAAAATTCTCAGAAGTTTACCAAAGAAATTCGAAATGGTTGTCATAGCAATCCTTGAATCCAAGGATTTGTCAAGATTTTCAACAGATGAATTAATTAGTTCTCTGGTGACACATGAGACCAGACTGCATCTTACAGATGAGTCAATCTCCAATGCATTCAAAACTCAATTCTCCTTTAGCAGAGGGAGAGGCAGAGGAAGAAGCATAGGTCACTAAGGAAGAGGGAGCAATCAAGGTAACTCTCACTTCAGTGGAGGTAATAGACAACAGTATCTGAATCAAAATTTCCAAGGTCAAAGGCAACAACAACAACATCAACATCAGAATTTCCAGCCTTAAAGAGGCAGAGGGAGACGATCAAATGAAAAAACAAGCATACAATGCTATTACTGCAAAAAGTATGGTCACTATGAATCTGAATGCAGGAAGAAGCAAGCATACCATCTCTCAAGCAGAGCACATATGTCAAATCATACGGGAGACACCTCAATAGGTA
This sequence comes from Picea glauca, assembly GCA_000966675.3. NCBI lineage: Eukaryota > Viridiplantae > Streptophyta > Pinopsida > Pinales > Pinaceae > Picea > Picea glauca. The sequence goes on from JZKD02S1811364.1 coordinate 681,641, forward strand.
TGTTTCTCTCATGCCACAAAATTGAACAACAACCTAAAGATCTCTGGTTGCTGGATAGTGGATGCAACAATCACATGACAGGTAACAAAGAATTAGTTTCATGCATTGATTCTTCAATCTCATCTGATATTACACTTGGAAATGATTATTTAGTCAAAGTTCAAGGAAAAGGGATTATTCCTATTCTTACTAAACAAAATGTAAAGAAAGACATATACAATGTCTATCATGTTCCAGATTTAAAACATAATTTGCTAAGTGTAGGAAAGCTCATTGAGCATGGCTATATGGTACTTTTTGAGGGATCATCTTGTAAGATATATGACAAAATCCCAAGCAGAAAATTGATTTCTGAAATCCATATGACCCCAAATAGGATGTTTCCCCTTACCCTCAGAACTACAAATCTGAGTCAACCATATGCACAGAGTGCATCAACCTTGAATGAAACAATGGTTTGGCATACAAGATTTGGACATCTACCATTTCAAAGTCTAATTCTTCTTCAGAAAAACTCTGTGGTCAAAGGTCTACCTATATTTAAAGAGCAAATTCCCCCATGTGAGTCTTGCATACTTGGAAAACACAAGAGAACTAGTTTTCCATAGTCTTCCAATCAAGCCAAACAACATCTTGAACTTGTTCACACTGACCTATGTGGACCAATGCAAACAGAGTCAATAGGTGGTATTTTTTACTTTCTAACATTTATTGATGATTTCAGCAGAAAAATATGGATCTATTTTCTTAGACACAAGTCTGAAACCTTTGCAAAATTCAAAGAATTCAAGGAAAAAGCTGAAAAACAGAGTAGCAAATATATCAAAGCACTCAGGTCAAATGGAGGAGGAGAATACAACTCCAGAGAATTTGCAAATTTCTGCAAATCACAAGGCATTGTCATGCAAACAACAACAAGGTATACTCCACAACAGAATGGAGTGGCTGAAAGGAAAAATCAAACAATAATGAATATGGAAAGAACACTTCTTAAAGAGAAACACTTGTCAAATACTTTTTGGGCTGAAGCAGTAGCATGCTCAGTTTATCTCTTGAATAGATCACCAACCACCAGTCTACAGATGAAAGTTACCCAAGAAGCATGGTGTGGGACAAAGCTCAATGTAGCTCATCTAAGGACATTTGGATGCATAGCATATGCTCACATACCTTCTAAATTAAGGAAGAAATTTGATGACAGAAGTGAAAAATGTATTTTCACTGGCTATAGTGAAATATCCAAAGCTTATAGGCTTTACAATCCCATCACCAAGAAATTAATTCTCAGTAGAGATGTACAATTTCTGGAAAATCAATTCTGGAATGATTCGGAAAATCAACAAGTGGACAGTCAGAATCCATTGCTGCCAAGTTCTGAAAACACGGAAAATTCAGAAAAGAAAGTACCTCAAACTATTCTTCCAATATTGCAAGTACAAAGACAACCTGAACACTCACAGGATAACTCAACTTCCAGCAGAGAATCATTCTCTGAACCACAAAATCAGAGAACTCGAAGTTTGAGAGAAATCCATCAGCAGTTGGATGACTTTGAGCAACACAATATTTTTTCTTTAATGTCATGTCAACCTACATCCTTTATGGAAGCAACTAAGGATCCACATTGGGTTCAAGCCATGAACCGAGAAATTGACTCCATTGAGAAGAACAAGACATGGGATCTTGTTGATTTGCCAAGACACAAGAAGAGTATTGGTGTCAAGTGGGTTTACAAAACTAAACTCAATGAAAAAGGGCAAATTGAAAATCACAAGGAAAGACTTGTTGCCAAAGGATTCTCACAACAACCAGGTACTGATTATGGTTAAACTTTTGCTCCACTAGCAAGATTAGACACTGTCATAACTATATTGTCCATAGCAGCACAACACAAATGGCAAGTATACCATATGGATGTCAAGTCAGCATTCTTGAATGGTTTCTTAGAAGAAGAAGTTTATGTTGATCAACCACCTGGATTTGAAGTCCAAGAGCACCCAACCAAAGTATATCGGTTGAATAAAGCCTTGTATGGTTTAAATCAAGCTCCAAGAGCTTGGTACAACAGAATTGACACTTATCTGATCAAAAGTGGTTTCAGTAGAAGCCAAAATGAACCAACACTTTATACCAAAACAGATCAGCACGGTAAAATTCTAATTGTATGTTTATATGTTGATGACATGATCTACACAGGAAATCTTGAGTTAATAGATTTCAAGCATGCCATGCAATCTGAGTTTGAGATGACACATCTTGGCATAATGAAATATTTTTTAGAGATTGAGGTTCATCAATCAGCCAAAGGCATTTTTGTCTGTCAGCAAAAGTATGCAATCGACATCATCAAAAGATTTTGCATGGAAGGATGCAATCCAGTAGAAACCCCCATACAATTAGGCACAAAATTGAGCAAGAAAGATGAAGGTCCTACAATGGACTCTACTTTATACAAAATTTTAGTAGGAAGTTTGTTGTATCTTACAGCAACTAGGCCTGACATTATGTATGCAGTCAGCCTTGTTTCCAGATTCATGGAATCACCAAAAGATTCTCATTGGAAAATGGCAAAACGAATTTTGAGATATGTAGCAGGAACAATAAATTTTGGTTTATGGTACACTAAATCTGATAGTAATCAACTCTCTGGTTACACAGATAGTGACTTTGCAGGCAGCCTAGATGAGAGGAAAAGCACATCAGGATATGTTTTTCAACTGGGCACGAACCTGATTTCATGGGAATCAAAGAAGCAGCCAATTGTATCAATATCTTCTACAGAGGCAGAGTATGTAGCTGCTACCTCAGCTTCATGTCAAGCTGTATGGCTGAGAAGAATATTGACAGACATGCCACATATAGAAAAGGATTCAACTCCTATTTTCTGTGAAAATACATCAACAATTGCATTATCTAAGAATCATGTGTTTCACAAGAAAAGAAAACACATTGACACTCGTTTTCATTTCATACGCGAGCTAGTCAATAATGGTGATATTGCACTAAAATTTTGTGGTTCTCGAGATCGACCTGCTGATATCCTTACAAAGCCACTAAGAAAGTCAGTTTTTGATTTTCAGAGACAACACTTAGGCATAATCAGTGTTGATGATTGTAACTGTTGATTTTAAGAGGGAGTATTAAATATAATGTAACCTCAACAGTCTGACTGTACACTGCCAGCTATACTGGACAGTTGTACTTTCTATTCTTGTTTAGCTTGAGCCTATTTAGCTCAACCATCTCCCATTGCATTGTATTATCATCTTCTAACAATCTCTTCTTCATACATTCCAATATACTATTCTATTCTTTCTCTCTGCATTTCTCTTTACTTCACAATTTATCATTCTTAAGAGGGGTAAATTCAAGTGCGCGAAGGATGCTGAAGACATGGAAACAAAAATGAAAGATAATTCAAAGAATAAGAGAAGGGAGAAGAGGAAACGCTCACACATATGGAGCGAAATATAAGGTGAAAAGCAAGGGACATATCTATATCCCTTGCGATATGGGGGTAGACTCATTTTCTAATCCGAGGGTAAAAGAAAAATCGCAGCAGAACCATACTCCGGGCCGATGAAAGCTCAGAAGGATTGTGCCTGAGAAAAGAGGAATCAACGACATCATAACTCAACCACCATGCTTTGAAACGAAGGGAGGGTTGTAACTAGACTCCAAACTCGGTTTCAACAATAATCTCACCAACAAGGCAACGAGTACCTCCAAAACTCAACCAACGTGACCCTCACACTAGAGACCATAGTAAGATTTACCATCTTGTTCGCCAAGGAGAAGAAATGGGTCTCACAGTGAGAAGGCACTAGGAAGAACGATACTCTCTGAGAGTCGGATTGAACTCGAAATGGAATCATGACTGTACACGGTGCTACGATTTTCTTCTTGTCCTAGGAGGATTCACTCGGTAAGAAATACAACTTACAAATTAGGGAAAAAAATCGTCCTAACTATTTCAACTTGAAATTTTACCAGGATTGGATCTGTAACAACACACGAGACTAACTGTTTGGGTTCAAATGGATCTTGTATTGCGAAGCACTATAAGAATCGGGTGGTTCTAGCCACACACAGGTTCTAGCATTAAGGGTTCGACCATCCTCCCGCCTGGGGTAATTCAACCAACAACCTGACAGTAACGAGTGAAGAAAGTATTGTCTAAACCAAGGGTTTCCGACCACGGCTAGTGGCCAAGATTTAATTTCAACAACCGGTTTAATGACGGGGAGTCACCCAAAAACAAATAATAATCAACTACTCAATCCCATAGAGTAACAAAGTATTTTTGCGTAAGGTTAAACCAAAGCATGAATCATTTATGTGGCACAACCCCATACAATGACTATGATGATCGCATTATGAGCATGACTATCACAATAACAGTTCACTCAACATTTCTCTAAGAATCAACTAGCATTGATCGTCAATGAAGTCCGGTTGCAGTTTACAATCCCTTTTTTTTTCTTTTTTAGAGAAGATCAAGCCAATTATCACTTTGAAGGTTTCCAAAGGCCACGGATCGTGTAATGATTGCCATAGTTTCGCATTCCAATGAAATCTAATTATAATTCATCTAGTTGGTTGAATTATGAATGGCCATCAAGTTAGATATCTCTTCTCTATTCTGTAACTCATCAAGAAATCTTTCCAATCCTGTATCAGAAAATCCGTTACCACACATAGCAATTTTGTAACCCTATACACAACTTAATACAATGAAAATATTGATTAGATTACCATATCCGATGTGATGGACTTGATGATGATCTTCAGGAGCTAGTGTTCCCTCACTGCTCCCACTTGTTAATCGTTGAGACTTCACTGGTAACTCCCAGGCAATGCTAGGGGTACTCTTCTTCTCCTTTATCCCCCCGAGCTGCAAAGGGGCCATGCACACACCCAACCAAAAATCCTCTATCTCCAAGCTTGTCTTGCAAGGTAGAGACACCACCCTCCCTCAAGCTAGTATCCCAACTCTCACAAGTAAAACGAGTCAAAAATTCAGCAACATGACTTTATCCATAACTAGTGTGTCAATCTCTCATTCCAGACCATTTCCTCAATGGCAGCCCCCATTCACACATTTAATTCACTTTTAAATTAAATAATTTAAAATTACCTCCCACCGTACACTTGTCACCCTTTCCCTTAATTTCCCAAGTAAATCCACAATTTATTTTAATTAAATTCAATTTCCCTCACCTCTCCTAAAAGCGCTCCTTAAATCACTCCTAGCTATTCCTTTATTCCCAATTATTGACTGATGCCTTTCTAAATCTGAGTTGAGTTAAAATATGATTCTTTTTTAGTTAGACTAGTGTTAACTAGACTCTAGATACCTTTCTATGCATACACGTTGCTTTTATGATTTATTCCTTTCTTATCATAATTTTCAATTTGGTATTTTCTGCACACATTTGTATTGTATTAATACTTTATACTTATTTCATCTTCCTTAATTTATTAAATTGATTTACCTCCTTCCTATTTTATTAATTTATAATTTATTTTTAGTATTCTCAACAAAATTTAGGCTTAGGATTAAATTTTGAATAGGCTCAGACTTTCCTTTTGGGATTCACAATTAATAGTTAAATCTTTAATTAATTAATTAAAGCCAACAATGCTTAAATATTTTTAGGGTCTAATTATTCGCTCAAGGTTTTCTAGGCCACCTATATTCATTGACTCAAGTTTTATTTCCGTGACGTTTCCTTCAAGATGCAGTCCATGCTCCAAAGGTGCCACCTGCCTTTGATTCAAATTTTTAGTTACACTATGTTCCCCTCAATATGCACTTCATGCTCCAAGGGTGCCACTCACCTTCTACTGGTTTTGGAAGCTGTCCAACCCCTAGAGTCAACACTCCATTCAGTCAATCTTGTGAGAGACTAAGGGATTCTAAGGAATAATGACACTACATTATTACACACTCCTTACAAATCTTCATGAGCAACTGTCTTAGTGTGCCCTCACGACATCGTGGATCTCTCGAACTAGGTAATCGTTAACCTACAATTTGAGCCACAACAACATTGCTAGTAGGTTGTGACAGGGACATTGCCACACCTCTCCCTCAATATTTGGTCTATGAGCATGGCCCTTTTACTCCTTATGTGAGTCATATTAGAAAGCAATTGCCATCCTGCATCCATCAACGAAACATTGTCAATGATCCATAAACACCATCATAATATAATCGATCACATGTCACATGTGCATAAATTAAATACTCAAACTAGCACAATCCACTCCCTAACTCAATCTTGAGTCTAAGGAGGTCCATTGATTCCATCGACATCCTCAATCTATCAAGTGTCCTACACACTCAGGGGAAACTCATAGATATCAAACAACATAAATCATAATCCATCAACATCATCATAAGAATCCATAAGTGAAACATATAACCATATACTATAACTGGATCACTCACATGTAAGTGTCCTCAAAGAAAAATCCAATAACATGTGCTGGCAAGAGAGGGATGTTTCAATTATACCTTTGGTGTGAGAGATTTATAATCTTTTATTCCATTTTTTCCATTTTTTTGGTTAACCCTCAAAACCTTGTTTTACCATTTAAAATCTGACATTCATGAGCTTAATGATCGAGAGATTCTTCTTAATGACAATGGGCTGTTGGTTGTCATAAATTTTATGAGGGAGCCTCCTCTGGTCCAAGAGCCAGATTGTGGCCTGAAGTAGGTTCAAAGATGTCTTAGCATGGTTTCTAAATAACTGGAAACCATCTCAAGCTAGAACATGTTCAAGGGTATCCCATCTAGAACACCACCCTTATATAATAGCTATGCATTCTTTCAATGGTAAGCCAAACAGAACCTAGAGACATAAAATAATGAAATCGACAAATTGGAATAGGGAAAATGACATAAATAAGGAGAAGGAAATAGAAGAATTGTTTGATTCAAATAGGGAACCTATGTTTGATGATCCTAAAGTTGTTTACACTTCTGTTGATAAAATTCCCATTGGGATGAAAACGAAATTTGTATTTTATGAGCGTCTATGTTGGGAGAAAGTTAAGATTGGCCACTTACTAGATTTGATGCATATATTAAAAAATGTTACATATTATTTATGGAGGAAAATATCATGGAATGAAAGAAATACATTGGTTGTTATGATATATCTTATTGCTTCAAATACTAAAAATAGACACTCGCCAAGAAATGAAACTAGAGGAGAGAACGATCCCTCTTATTCTTTCAAAGAAGGTGATGTACCATGGATTTTGAAGAAAGATGATATTTCTATGGAGAAGGATGTTATATTGGGTGTGAAGGCACGCTATTTATATGGGTTGACTCTACAATGTTGTTTCACTATAGAATTTAATTTGTCGGGGTTGAAATCACATGACCATATAAACCTTCTAAGGGTATCTATGTTGAATACATGATTCTTCTTCTATACTGACATTGGTAAAAATATGATATGCACTCACGTTTTACGGAAATTAATGACGTGTGTGTCTATTTTTTAGTGTCATTATACTTTATTTATGTGTGGTTGTGTGAACCATGACTTCCCCCAGGACCTACGATGTTCTGTATCAAAATTATATTCCTTTGTAAATTAGATCACATTCAGGGAGATTAATATGGTTATCATTCCATAGTTGCGTTGAGAGATATTCGAGATTGTTTGTATGTTTGAGAAGGAACTGCCCACATGTTTTATGGAATTGACACTCCATATTCTAATTCACTTACTTGATGAGGTTGAACTAGTTGTGGTGATATCATGTCATTGGATGTTCTTTTTAGAGAGGTACATGAAAAAATTGAAGTATTTTTTTCGAAAAAGAGAAAAATCAGAGGTCTCTATGGAAGAGGGGTAAATAGTATACGAGTCATTCTATTATGTTAGAGAGTACATCAATCAAATTGACTACACAACATGGGTAGTCATTTGGGATGACCATCAAGATGAGGAAAAAAGGGAAGGGGAGATACTCCAAACGAATGGCAAAAGGTTCTTGATAAAGATTAAATCAATTATATTTTCTCAATTTAGTAAAAGAAAATTGTTTGCATTCAAGTTGATAATATTTATTTCGTCCCATGTTATTTTTTTTGAATTCGTGTATACATCAATGAATTTAGAAATTGACACCATAAATGAATCCCTTCTTTAAGTTGATAATATATATTTTATCTCATGTTATTCGTTTTGAATTTTTTTATATATTACTGAATTTAGAAATGGATGTCATCAATAAATTCATTCTTTACAATGCATAGGTAATACGACCATGGGTCACATTGTATGAAGAGAAAAGAAGGAAATGGGATAGTGATAAGAAATCATTTGTATGGTTGAATAGTAGAATCATTCCTTATCCTGATCATTTCATATAAAATATTCCATGGGTCACGTTGTATGAAGAGAAAAGAAGGAAATGGGATAGTGATAAGGAATCATTTGTATGGTTTAGTGGTAGAAGCATGCCTTATCATGATCATTTAAAATAAAATATGCTAAAATAATGTCCCAACAATTGGGTGGCTGACCAAATACAAGAGAAATATGAAGTGTCCATTCGTAACCCATGTGGGGAATACCTGGATGCACTAAACATAGGTATCAGGTGCAACAAATCTATAATAACCTCCTTGAGTACCACATTCTATTTATATATATTGCAAATTTGAATTGTAACACATATTGTGTTTTTATTAATGTTTCAGTTATTAGACATATGACACAATCATTTGTTTGCATTTTTACCGGTGCATTTGTTCCCATTTATGTGGGCATGTGAACATCAAATTCATACTGAGTATGTCGATAATGGACACATCACACAAGATTGTGGAGTTGAGGTTGAGTTTGACCAATCTAGGTGTGCTAACCACCATGATAAAAACCTAATAGAGGGAAAGTTAGCTTGCATTAGAAAGATATAAGAGATCATGCATGTGGACTTCTCATTATTTCAATGTGTTATTTTTTGTTTCAAGTGGTGGGATACCTTCAATAGGATAAATTTAAAGGAATATTGTGATAGTGGGCTAATATGTATTAAGTCTAAAAAAATGTGTGTTGAAAGAAAAGAGCCTTATTTTTTCCCAAAAAATTGCAACCAAGTGTTTTTTTTACCCAGATGTGTTGGATGGGGATTGTTGGTTTGTAACGAGATATGAATTGATATCTAAACATCTTTTTTAGAACAATAATGTTACAATGGCAAGTGAGGAATATAATCAGGGGGATGGAAACAAAGACTGATTTGTAAATGATTTGTTTGGACATTTATATTGTGGAAGTGTCATTTTATTATGGGTATCTATAATGGACAATTATGTTTTTTTTTTCATTTTATAATTATGTTGGATATGAAAAGTTAACAACAATTTACAACCTACATATTGAAAATGCATTAAATAGTACAAGCAGAAGATATGGTTTTGATTTATTTTTATTTTTATATTTATTGTCTATTATAGCAAATTTATGTTCTATTGTATTAAAATATGTTTATTTTAACCTTTGAATTACTGAGAATTAATTGAGATATCACAAATTTGGTGACCTACAATAGTAAATATTTATTTTATGTTATATTTTATTTAGTAAAAAAATGAATATATTAAAAAATATTCAAACCTCAAAAGATTTATTCTTTGAAAAAATAAAAATTCAAATAAATATATACTTACTTCATGCAACATGTATGAGTTCTAGAATAACACTTGTGGTATGGGCATTACAAACATTGATGACATTCTACACCTTAACTAGTTAAACTATCATTTCCTTCACCTATTACACTCCATCCTTTAATTTTGTAATCATATAAAATAATATTAATCATTATTTTTTCATTACCCTTGAAATACATATTAATATAGGAAGTGCACGGAAATTATAAAATAGTCTTTTTCTAGAGCCTAGTGAGAACTCCACGTTTTTGTGAACGTTGTCGTTTGGAACTCTATAGTTTTGCAAACTCTCGGGTGAATACATAAGGTGGTGAATCTATCTCTCCGTTGAATATTATCTCTGCAGCGAATACATACGATGATGAATATTATCTCTGTGGTGGATACACATTACAATGAATATAGCTTGGTCAATATTATCTCTATGGTGGTTAATATTATCTTTGTGGTTCTATGGTGAATCTCTTTTGTGGTAAATGTGATCTATGGTAACTCTATTAATGACTATGCAAACCCATCCATGAATGAGGTTCACACATTTCTTATTTTTTTCTTATTTATTTATTTTTCTTTTCAATATGAGAATTTTCCAAGGATACCTAAATATAATAGAGGAAGGCCTAACAAAGTAACCCTAGATAGTTTGAATGAATCTAAAGAATGAATAGAAAAACATAGCGAAGAGAGATAATCCAAACTTCAAAGTGTATTATTAGAAATGCTTTAGAGTGAGTTACTAGAAACACTTGTCAATAAATTTATATCCTTCAAAGATATTATTGAGAGACAAATGGAAAACAAACTACTAGGGTTTTATACTCAACTACATAATATGGAGGGTAAATTATAAGAAATAGAAAAAAGAAACGAAATAACAAAAACAATCAATGAAGGAAGAACAGGTGGATGAAAATAAAAATCTTAGGGACAAAATTAAAGAGTTAGAAGATAAGATACTTAAGAATTTGGCCATAAATAGTGTGGAAGAAAAATTGTATATCAAACCTATCAATGATGAAATGAATAAGATGATAGATTTATACCATGAGCGTAACAAAAGAGACTTGAATCTCATAATTTTTGGTACAAAAGAACATAATGATGTGGACACACTAGCAATAGTCAAGGAAGAGTTAAAAAACAAATCACAAATTGAAACAATTGGCCTTATAGAAGCAAAAAGGTTGGGAAAAACAATAAAAAATAATGATAGGTTGATTCGGGTTATGATAATCTCTAATTCCCATAAATATGACATACTTAGTAAAACTATGAGGTTAAATGGGTCTGGAATATTTATAAATGAAGACCTCATTCCAGAAGATAAATCTAAATTAACGAAGATGGTTTAGAAGTTAAAGGAAGCTAGAAATGAAGGAAAATTGTAAATAAATAGGAACCAAAAATCTATTATTAGAGATAGATACACAAAGGACTATGATAAATAGCAATTCAGGACACTTCATGTCCTCTTTTGGAACTATCATGGTTTTCCATGGAGTAAAGGGCCTATACTGAGTTGGATATCAAGTAAAATTGACATTATTCTCTTGGTTGAAACTTGGAAGCATGAAGATTGTAACGTTCCTAATATTGAAGGATTTTTTTTGTGGTTCACATGGAACAAGAAGTCCTCCCATAGATGGATTGGAGGTATAGAATGTTACATAAAAAAAATTATCTCTCCTCACATCCAGCTTCATAAGAAAGATCCTCTCAATTAGTATGTATGGATGGAGATATATGATATTAATGCAAAGAATATATAAATATGTTATTTTTCACCTATTAACTCTACATTTTTTACAAAGAACAATTTAGATAAGCATCACTAGTAGAATTTGGAAAATAAAAGACTATGTGACTAAACATTTTAGTCACGACATGAAAAAATGACTAAATTCTACTATTTATTTTCAACACAATTACAAATGACTAAATAGATGACTAATTTGATTGTGAGGAAAAAAAGACATCTAAATAATTAGTCACATAAATAACAACAACCAAATAAATGACTAATTTGATTTTGCGGTAAACACAACTAAATAAATATTAGTCACTCAATATAATTTGCAAACTTTATATACACTATAGTTATGTGGATGATTTAAAATATATTAATTATCAATTACTATGAAAAATATATCATATTTTGTAATATTATAATATTGTTTTTATAATAATTCTTGTTATCATTTCACTCATTTCACTGCATATATGAAAAATGTTGACAATTAATGTATTCAGACTACTCTTTGAAGTGGTGGGAGAATAGGTTTATACTGATCACATTCATAATTTAATGAGGGTGTAGAGAAGGTGGGAGAATACGATGCACTTCAGGTAATTTTATAGCTAGTCCATGGGCACAAAGGGCATGGGTGCAATGATAAATATTCGACGGGGTAGAGGGAGGTGTGTTTTGGGTTTCAAGTTATATAAAGCTAGTCCATGGGTGCAGAGGGAGTGAGTGCAGTGGTAGGTATTTGATGGGGAAGAGGAAGGTGTATTTTTATTTTTCGTCTTGACCAATATTGCACGGAGGGAGTGGGTGCAATGTTAAATAGATGATGAGGCATAGGGAGGTGTAATTGGGGTTTATTTCCTAACCAATATTGGAGTACATGAGAAGCATTGAATTCGGTGAGGTCTAAATTGGAGACGTAGCCAAACATAGGAAAGGTGTTTTAGTTAATTGGACCATTGGAGGTCGGATCTGACCAAAGGAGAGGAGTTTTAGTTAATTCAAGAATTGGATGTTGTATAGGTATATAAGCAACTGCCATTGCAGATACAAATTTTGTGGAGAGGATGTGGAGGTTTCTCAAAAAGTGAAGCAAGAATTCGAATTTGCAGGTGTATTCTACAACTAATTCATAGGTAAATAGATTTATGTTTGTAAACCCTAGATGTCTATTTGTATTTTCTATTTTTATATTGGGATCTATTCCATTCTGTATATTTAAATTTGTAAGCCATAGATATTTATGTGGATGATGAATTTTATTTGACACATCTCATGTTACTATATATTCCACATGTATCAATTGAAAACTACCATCACTCTGCACCTCATTAGAAATTGACCAACTTGATTTCATGGGGTGGGTGATTCAGTGCTTGTGAGGGTAATTTTGGTGGTTTCGATTTCCAGTTCTTAGGTGAGGAAAGGTGTTGTTTTTTGAGAGGTGAGGGGCTAAAGGATAAAGGAAAATGGCTTAAGTTGAAATTATAAAGGTGAAATTCTTCTGTTGAAAGGTGAATGGAAGGATTCTAGTTAATGGTGAAAGGGTTTCTGAAGCCCCTACCCTTGAGAGAGTCTTTCACCATTATGTTTTATTTTAAATGCCCCACCCTTAGTAGCCAACATGAGCACTAGAAATCCTTGACATATTGACTTTTGTTCGACAACACAGGTATTCACACAGAGGACTGATCTAAAAATAGAAGGCTGACTTGTTATGCTATGCAAGCACCCCTACTTCATTAAAATAAACTTTACAGGACCTTGCTTCATGTGCTAAAATATGTAATATAAACTTATGTGTTAAGTTCGTGCTTCTTCTTGTAAATGCTTATGTATGAGGAAATGTTCTTGTAAATGGTTAAGTATGTACTTCAAATAAATACACAACAACAATACCTGCAGCAAATAAACCATCAAACGCACAACAAGAACAACATGATAAAGGAGTTCACCCCCCTCTGAGCTACATCTCCTTGATCCTCCATAATGGACTTGGCTCTCTGGGATTAATTAGTCAAAAGTTATTTTACAATTTTCTTCTCCACTCCAATAGAAAAAAAAAATGTACCATTGAGATCAGAACACATAAAAACCCCCAAAACGACTAATAGAACTTTGAAAACAAATCATGGCTCATCCGGGCATGACCTCTTCTACATGTGGCCATAAGCTTCCCTGAGCTTCTCTTTAGAAAAAACACCTGTAAAGTCCTCAACAAAGTCTGAAACCTATCCCAATGTGTTCCAAGCATATCAGTTAGCCAAAAATGATTATTCAATCATAGAAAACAAACATAGGCTCACCAAACCATGTCCTCCATCAAAGAGGGCTTCGAGCTCCCTTGAGCTTCCTGGAACTTCAATGGTGAAAAATCTTGTAGAAGAAGTCTTCAAATGGATGTTAAAACAGCACCAATGGATCCGTCACATCCAAAAACCCCTAGCTGGGCTTTTACAACACCTCAATCGGCCAAATGATGAAGAAGTTAGGCTTCCTCCATTTTCCTCCTTCAAGCTTTGCTGGAACTGGCTCTACAAAACGCACCTCTGTGTGCATGAACCTGGAACACGCTCCAAAACACGCATTTAAACCCAACATCGAGCGGTTCTGAATAACCGTGCAAACTGTAGGACAGTTAGGGCGCCTCCATCCCCCAACCGCCTAGCTCCTGGGCGTATGAGAGCATATGACCGCAGTCTTGGCAAATGGGTGGTTAATTCGTTGAACAACCGTATCAATCCCGCGCCCTTATACGTCTGGTAAAACCTCGGTTTATCCATTGGTTAAAAACCCCATGCACATTTTAAATGGTGGCTATATGTATTAACACAGATAACCGACTTACCTCACACAAACCCCGCACCAAATTCCATGTTGGGTCGTATGGTATAACAATGGGACCATTGGTTAACTGAAATACCCCCGTGTGCAATGTATTAAAACATACGGGCATATGTTTTGTAATGGAACCATGGGTCGGGGCTATGCCCCGGCCCGCACCCCTTTCCGCATAACACAACATGTAACTTCAAATATAATGTTTCCCGTAATGCTAACAAGGAACAAACCGTGGCATAATGGTTAGCAGAGGTGCATGAAAACTTGGGCAGATATGGAGGTCACCGGTTCAAATTCGGTTGGCTCCACTCAATTTTGATAAACAAACCAAATGAACAAAAATGAGGGGGACACGTGGCACCCATGGATTGGGCCACGTGTCCTCATATTATTCGCCAACACCCAGACACGTGTCATCATGCCATTCGCCAACATCAACCAATAAAAATGTGCCACGTCATCCACCTGCCATGTCAGCATCGTATGGTCCAGTCACCTGCTACGTCAGCCTGCCACATCAGTCGATGATGTCACCCGTACCACGTGTCACCCTTCCAGTGGTGACATGTGTCACCTCCGAATTGGTCAATCGTACGCCCAAAAGTCCATAAATGCCTGACATGTGTCACACCCTGGAGCCGCGACATGTCCTATACAGATCTGCCACGTATGTTGTACAGACCTGCCACATGTCCTATACAGATCTACCACGTATGTTGTACAGACCTGCCACATGTCCTATACAGACTGTACGGACTTGACACGTCTCATGTACGGACTGTACGGACATGTACAGTCAGCATCAATTTTTTGCCTGTTTGGCTTGACGAACAGATTGTGATATCTTTGCCATACGTAATCCGTTTGAGAAAGTAAATATACCGCCGGAATCAGGAAGACGAGACGGACGCAATGGAACCATTTTCGTCACATTCCAAGCACTTTGAAAATTGAGCGAAATTTGATCCCCTGATCCAGATTTTGATCACACCTTCCCACTGAAATGATTTTGGACCCACAAAATATTATGATCATCAATCTGCTTTCAAGTTATATCAAAATCTTTTTGACAATCACCTGAACACTTTGACATGCTGTGCAATGCAACTGGTTATGTCCTTCAACCACTGCTCTTTGGCTGTTGCTGACCCACTGCTCTCTCTGTGCTTGGAAGACTTCCAACCTTCCCACTGAGAATCGAGTCCCTCTTTCGAACTCTTTGGCATCAACACAATCAGCTCTCCAATGGCTACAAAAACTTCCTGCGACATCTTGTCACAAGCCAAGAAAACCATCAATCTTGAAAACAAATCATACAAGATTGAAAAATGATGCCAACAAAATCTTTTTTTCTTTAAAAAAACGGTCGCATCTCATACTTTATCAAAGTACATGGCGTTTTCAAAATCAACTTTCAAGTCAATAAACACCATCGACTAAACACAAGTCGAACAATACGATCGACACAACATAGTCGTCAGAAAATCATCAACACCAGTCGAGACTCATTGAAACATCAACCTTCCCAAACTGACAAGTCGACAAACATGATACATAATCATGTAACAATCATGAATCACTCATGATGAACCATCACCAGGTTCTCTTCTTACACATACATAAAAACAAATGCATGTGCATGACTCCTCAACTCTCCTACCAGTACAAACATAAGTACAACCCCAAAACATATGGGTACTTAAGAGTTGAATACAAAATATAAATGGATGCAACTTATCATGCTTCCCATAAATGCACACATAACACAGAAAAGTGCATTTACAATCAGAAAAATGCAAGCATTACTTTCTTAAGAAATCCAACCATTTCTTACCAAACCAACTGAACGGTGACTTTTTCTGCAGAACATCGTCCTCTTGTGAATCATCTTGACTCACATCAATGATGGAATCTCCACTTCCATTCTTGCCAATCTTCTTATCCAACTGCTTCTGAGGCTGTGAACGAATAGTTGGATGCAACGTCCAACATTGGTCAATGAGATGACCCCACTTCTGACAATGAATGCAAACCTTTTGCATCTTCCTTTCACGCTGCCTTTTCTTAGAAAGTTTCCTGAAAGCGATTAATATTTTCCAACACTTGGAAACATGATGGTTATACAAACCACAATAGGTACAAGGATTCTTTCTTCCAAATTTATCATGCTTAACATAATTAAATGCAACTGAATGATAAACAGAATTATACCTTGAACATTCACCTTTATCACCTCTGTGAGGAGGTGAATCTGAAGAGTTATAGGCTCTCCTTTTAATACCATCAACAATGTCCTTATCCTCATCATTGTCACAACTCTCACATTTGCATTCATCCTGAACACAAGCCTTGCATGCTGAAGGGATCGAACTTTCAACAAAAGTTCTTGAACTTTCACCTTTAAAGCCTTCCTGAGGAGGTGAACTTGAAACAAAGTTTATGCTTGGAACTTTTTCCCTTGTCTCCTTGACTTTGGAATTTGATCCATCAATCCGTTCATATCCAAGACCACAAAACTTAGGTCTTTCTTCAACAATAATAGGCTCAACAATGCCTTGTGCAAGCTTACCCAAACCTTTACCTTCATAGCCCATTTTTAACAACAACTTGGACCCTATTCCTCTTGTGTGACTCTCAAAACCACCAAAACATTCATCTTTAGAGGAATTAGAAGATAAACTAACACTACATACCTTATGTTCATGCATGTACTTGGTAAGGGTTTCCTTTGCCTCATGGAGTTGAATCTCCATCCCATGCAACCTTTGCAAAATCTGGTCTTTCTCCTGCTTCATGGCCATCAACTGCTCTTCAAGGGAAATGTTCACATCACTGTCTTCACACATCTTTTTCATCAAATATCTCAAACTTAGAATCTATTCTTTGTTAAAGAATGAAGATAATGAAAATGTATGAGAACTATTAATGCTTGAAGCTTCTTCCATCCTTGCAAACTTCAACACAAAACTTGCACAATACCAATAGCTAAATCTTCAAGCTATTCATGGAAAACACATGAGCGAAACAAACTTATGCTCTGATACCACTTGATCTAAAAATAGAAGGATGACTTGTTATGCTATGCAAGCACCCCTACTTCATTAAAATAAACTTTACAGGACCTTGCTTCATTTGCTAAAATATGCAATATAAACTTATGTGTTAAGTTCGTGCTTCTTCTTGTAAATGCTTATGTATGAGGAAATGTTCCTGTAAATGGTTAAGTATGTACTTCAAATAAATACACAACAACAATACTTGCAGCAAATAAACCATCAAACGCGCAACAAGAACAACATGATAAAGGAGTTCACCCCCCTCCGGGCTACATCTCCTTGCGCCTCCATAATGGACTTGGCTCTCTGGGATTAATTAGTCAAAATTTATTTTACAAGCTTCTTCTCAACTCCAATGGAAAAAAAAACTATACCATTGATATCACAACACATAAAAACCCCAAAAACGACTAATAGAACTCTGAAAACAGATCATGGCTCATCTGGGCATGACCTCTTCTACATGTGGCCATAAGCTTCCCTGAGCTTCTCTTTGGAAAAAAAACCTGTAAAAGTCCTCCAAAGACTCTGAAACCTGTCCCAATGTGTTCAGATCATATCAATTAGCCAAAAATTATTATTTAATCATAGAAAACAAACATAGGCTCACCAAACCATGTCCTCCATCAAAGAGGGCTTCGAGCTCCCTTGAGCTTCCTGGAACTTCAATGGTGAAAAATCTTGCAGAAGAAGTCTTCAAATTTCTGTGAAAATGGTACCAATGGATCCATCACGTCCAAAAACCCCTAGCTGGGCTTTTATGGCACCTCAATCGGCCAAACGATGAAGAAGTTAGGCTTCCTCCATTTTCCTCCTTCAAGCTTTGCTGGAACTGGCTCTACAAAACGCACCTTTGTGTGCATGAACCTGGAACATGTTCCAAAATGCACATTTAAACCCAGCACCGAGCAGTTCCGAATAACTGTGCAAACTGTAGGACAGTTAGGGCACCTCCAGCCCCCAACCGCCTAGCTCCTGGGCGTATCAGAGCATATGACCGTAGTCCTGGCAAATGGGTGGTTAATTCGTTGAACAACCCTATAACTCCTGTGCCCTTATACCTCCGGTCAAACCACGGTTTATCCATTGGTTAAAAACCCTATGCACATTTTAAATGGTGGCTATATGTATTAACACATATAACCGACTTACCTCACACAAACCCCGCAACAAATTCCATGTTGGGTCGTATGGTAAAACAATGGGACCATTGGTTAATTGAAATACCCCCACGTGCAATGTATTAAAACATACGAGCATATGTTTTGTAATGGAACCATGGGTCATGACTATGCCCTGGCCCGCGTCCCTTTTTGCATAACACAACATGTAACTTCAAATATAATGTTTCCCGTAATGCTAACAAGGAACAAACCGTGGCATAATGGTTAGCGGAGGTGCATGAAAACTTGGGCGGATGTGGAGGTCACTGGTTCGAATCTGGTTGGCTCCACTCAATTTTGATAACCAAACCAAATGAACAAAAATGAGGGGGACACTTGGCGCCCATGGATTGGGCCACGTGTCCTCATATTATTCGCCAACACCCGGACACGTGTCATCATGCCATTCGCCAACATCAACCAATAAAAACACACCACGTCATCCACCTGCCATGTCAGTGTCGTATGGTCTAGTCACCTACTGCATCATCTTGCCACGTCAGTCATGCCATGTGTCACCCTTCCAGTGGTGACACGTGTCACCTCCGAATTAGTCAACCGTATGCCCAAAAGTCCATAAATGCCTGACATGTGTCACGCTCTGGAGCCGCCACGTGTCCTGCACGGATATGCCACGTATGTTGTACGGACCTGCCATGTGTCCTGTACGGACTGTACAGACTTGACACGTGTCCTGTACGGACCATCAGATTTCCTAACGACAAATGCATACTAATGCATACTAGATAAACACACTAAGAAACACACTTTTACCTAAAGACATATTAGAGCAAGTAGATCTTAACTAACTCCTAAGTGTCTAAATATCCTAACATCCCCCCTTAAGAACTACTTGGGATAGGATTGAAGGATTTACAATAGTGACGCAATAGGAGAAGGAAGGAGGCATAAGAGCCTATACCCCCTTAGTGACAACTTCCTAAACTCCTAACATAGATCAAAGTTTGGAAAACTTCGCTTCTGTAAGAGACTTTGTGAAAATGTTTGCAACTTGATCTTCTGTAGGGAAAAAGAGCACTTCAATAACTTGATCATGAATTATATTTCTGATGAAGTGCATGGGTAGCTCGATGTGTTTTCTAAGATGATGTTGAACTGGGTCTTTGGCGAGCTTGATGGCACTCTGATTGTCAGACCAAAGGTTGGTCAGATGTTGGTGCTAGAATCCAAACTTTGAAAGGATCTGTCGAAGCCACAGGGCTTACTGACTTGCATTTACCATTTCTTAGTATTCTGCTTCTGCTAAAGAAAGTGCAATAGTCTATTCTTTCTTATAGGCCCAAGTGATAGGTCTTGAACCAAGGATGAAAACATAACCTCCAGTATATTTTCGATCATCAGGTTCGTCGACCCAATCGGAATCAGTGAAACCAACTAATAAAGGAGTCCCCCATGAACTGTAATGTATCCCAAACTGAATTGTACCATGAACATAGAGAAGTATCATTTTATCTTCTTTCCAATGGCTTTCATGGGGTGTTTTCATATATCGGGAAATAAGACCAACAACAAAGGAAAGATCAGGATGGGTATGAGTCAAGTATAAGAGGCTACTAACTAACTGACGGTATAGGGTGGCATCAACTTCAGGAGAAGTACAGGTGGCAGAAATCTTGACTCCAGACCGGAAGGAAGAAGGGGTTGGTTTACAATCGTCCATGTGAAAGTGACAAAGATGGTCACAAGCATACTTAGACTAGGAAAGAAAAATTCCTTCATTGGTTTGCAAAACTTGGAGGCCAAGGAAATAGTGAAAAAAATCTAAGTCTGTCATTTCAAATTTCTTCTTAAGGTTGGCTTTCACATGGTTTAAAATTTTTGAGTCACTACCAGTAATGATAAGGTAATCAGCATAAAGGACAAGGATTATGAGATGGCTTCCTACTTTCTTGGTATAGACATTAGGATCAGAATGACATCTAGAGAATCTAGTGGATATAAGAAAGCTATCCATTTTGGCATACCAAGCTCGGGGAGCTTGCTTGAGACCATAAAGAGATTTCTTGAGGCAACAAACAAGGCTAGAGTCATTCTAGACATAGCCAGGAGGTTGTTCCATGTAGATTTCTTCTTGCAAATATCCGTGCAAGAAGGTGAATCTAACATCCATCTGATGGACTTCCCATTTATGTGAGGCAACAAGGGAAAGAACAAGGCAGATGGAATTCATTTTTGCTACAGGGGCAAAGGTTTCATTATAGTCAATTCCTTCAACTTAGTAAAATCCTTTGGCAACTAACTGAGCCTTGTGTCTTTCAACACTTCCATATGATGCATACTTAGTTCTGTAGACCCATTTGGATATAAAAAGTTTCTTCCTTTTGAAATAGGTACAAGATCCCAAGTATCGTTTTCCATTAAAAAAAAATACTCTTCATTCATTGTTGTATCCCAATCTGGATGACCTGAATCTTCTACAAATGTCTCTAGATCATGAGTTTTTGAAACTTGAGCCAAAAGAGAAGAGGCTCACTAGAACTGTGAACATGTTTGATGTTGATCTGAAGGATCACGAACAATATCACCAGTTGCTTCTCGTGTTGAACAGACCCATCTAGGAAGCGGTGGAGCTACTGTTGATTCAGGTTCAAAGGACTCATCTGGAGGAGGGTGAGCAGGTAGAGGTGGATTTTCATCCTCACTGTCATCATCTGAAGAAGAAACCAGATCATAAGAAGGAAAAAATGTCGAAGATGTCTCGCATGCCGAAGAAGGCACAATCATCGAAGATGGCTCACAGGACAAGAGATTTTCATCAAATTTAACATCTCTTCTAAGAATAATTTCATTACAATGTGATTGAAGAAGTCTGTAACCTTTGACATCTTGAGAATAACCAACAAATATACAATTCTCACTTTTAGGCTACAATGCTTTCCTTTTCTCATCAGGAATGTGAGCCCATGCTATACTGCCAAATACACGAAAGTGACTTACATCTGGTTTAATTTTAGTCCAAGCTTCTTCCAGTGTTATGTTTTTAAGAGCCTTTGTGGGAGTGCGATTTACTATGTAATTTGCACAGTTGATGGCTTCCACCCAATACTTTAGACTTAATCCCTTAGATTGGATCATACAAGTAGCCATTTCTTTTAATGTGTGGTTCTTTCTCTCAGCAACACCATTTTTTTGTGGTGTATATGGAACAATGTGTTGCATTTGGATTCCCTGTGTAGTGCAATAGCTTGTAAAGTTATTGTTCACATATTTTCCTCCATTATCTGTTCTTAACCTTTGAATTTGATGTCCAGATTTCTTTTCTACAAGGGCCTTGTAGGCCAAAAACTTGTCAAAAACTTCACTCTTGA
>JZKD02S1811364.1:704575-717066 GCA_000966675.3 Picea glauca
AAAGTGCATGTCCATGAGAAGAAGAAGAAGAAGAAGAAGAAGAAGAATCAATACTGATGTTGTGCTTCTTCATCGCTGCTTCTAAGGCTGCCATCTTCTTGAAACATTTGGACTCGTCATGACCATCGTTATCACAAATGTTGCAATGTCTGTTAGTATTCTTACTTTTATATTTTTCTCCTTTGTCACCATTACGAGTTGAAGTTTTCTGAGCGGGTTTGGGACCCTTAGGTTGTGTGTTGTTGTAACGAGGATGTTGCTTCTTGGGATACTTGGTTTTATCTTTCTGCTAGGCAACTAAGGATTGTTGGAGGTACCTGCAGTGTTGATCACTCCAAGTTGTACAAGCTTATCTTCCTCTCTAATCAAAGAAGCACAAAAGGACTCAAGAGTGGGTTTTACATAATCTTTCCCTAGAGCCTCTTTCATGGCATAAAAGGTAGATACAAACACAGAATGTGCACTACCTAGCTTAGAAAGAATAAGATATATGCAACGCTCTTCCTCTATTTTTATCTTACATTCTTCACATAAAATTCTGAGTGTTTTAAACATAGATAGATAGTCTCCAAGGCAAGAAAAATCACATGGAATCAAGGTCATTATTTGATTTTCTAACTATTGTGCTCGAATAATATTGAGTTTACCAAACACAGATTCAATTGTGTTCCAAGATTCTTCGGGGTCATCAATTCCTTGAAGGTGGTACCTTAAATCAAGAGAGATGGACATTCTGATTAGTCCATGTGCTTCGTCATTCTTATTATCCCATTTGGCTTTCTTATCATCATCAGTGGGTGTTGTTTCATTTCCCAAGGTAATCCGGTATAGGCCTTTACTTCTTAATAAATCTTCCATATGGGATTTCCATTGGAAGTAGTTGTTGTTGGTAAGCAAGACATTACTTGTAGAAGCCATATTAAATATGCAAATAATGCATATTTAAAAACTGAAACTAATGATCTAGCTGGAAAGATCTTGAAAAGTTATGCGCTTTTAAAAAAAATGGCACTGAAAACAGACTTCCAATGTGAGAGTTATGCCCTTTTTAAAAAAAGGCATAAACGATAACCAAATAACCACGTGATAGTGTAAGCTACTTTAGGAAGTGACCCACTTTTATAAAGAGAAGAGGGGATCACTTTTACAATGAAGTTACCTTATAACAGAAAAGTTACATGCAAAATAAATAACTCTAAAATAAAATATAAAGCTACTTATAGTGATTCACTTTTATACTTGAAGTGAAATGCACTTTACAATTTTTAGCATGAACTTTTTGAAAAAAGTAACAAAAGAGAGACTTGAACTCAAGACCTCTTACTTAATAAGACAAGTTTTAACCAAATTGTCTAGCAAAACATATTGTAATGTTCAGAAGGAGGATTTTTGTTGTTGTTGTTGTTGTTGTTGAAAATGGCCTTGGAGAGCATGCTCCAAGAAAACTCTTTTCACACAAGAAAAAAAAATTCGCTTCTCGATGACAACAAGGGTTAGATCTTGGTTAGCTTACCTGGAAGATGCACCTTTTCCTATATGTTTTTTATTTTCCGAGATCACACAGGGTGCGGGGCAAAGAGCATATGCAGATCTAAAAGAGTAGCAACCCAGAAATAAAAAATACAAACCGAAATAAAATCAAAATAAAACTTTGCAGAAATTTAAAAAATGTGTATTCAGGGTTTATACCTCTGGATCTGACTGTAATGGTCGTATCTTGGGAAAATGGAAACCTTTTTGAGTGAAACAAAAAGTGTTACTCAATGAAACAATCACTCTAGATGCAATGGAGTAGTCCTCTCAGCCTAGAAATGTACAAAAATGCCAGAAAATGGAGATGACGAAACTTGACTTCATGATCTCAATCTACAACAGGAGAGGGTCTTCAAACATGCTTTGATACCATGTTTGACAACACAGGTATTCCAACAAAGGATGAACACCTTCAGTAACCACTCACATAACCAGATCAAAGATCAACACACTGATGTTTTCACGTGGTAAAACAACAATGGGGAAACACCCACGACCCCAACCAACGTGGCCACTTGGAGCAGTTTATTAATGTAGAGAAAAAGATTACGGAGAGATTTTACAAGAGATTTTATCACAATCTATCATCAACAAATGACCCTCCATGCTCTTTAAATAGAGATCATGGACCAATCGAGTGTTAAGCCGCGAATCAATGGCCGTTAAGATCGAGGAGAGTATGAACCATTGGATCACTCTATGTCGGGAACATATCATGACCGTCAAATTTCCTAACTACAAATGCATACTAATGCATACTAAATAAACACACTAAGAAACACACTTTTACCTAACGACATATTAGACCAAGTAGATCTTAACTAACTCCTAAGTGTCTAAATATCCTAACAAATTTTGTTCAATGTTTGAGACTCTTAAATTTCTAGCATATTTATTGTACTTTCACCTTGTTTATATTTTCTCTTAGTTAAACATTCAATTTTTTGATAGACACTTAGTTCTTTCTCTATCTTCTTTAAATATTCAATGAGTTATTGTTTTTTCACTCCCACTTTTTGTCCCTACATTGCATGTATTTTTATATGGAGGGTAACGAATAAGTTAGTATTTTAGGGAGGGATGATCAATCCATTCCAATTATTCCATAGGATTATGTATGCCTTTGAAGACCTCACCCTTAGTAACCAACATGATACTGGAAAAAGCAATTTATAACATTGCCAAAGCTAACATGAATGAAATTTTCAATTAATAAGAGATAAGT
Source organism: Picea glauca (assembly GCA_000966675.3). NCBI lineage: Eukaryota > Viridiplantae > Streptophyta > Pinopsida > Pinales > Pinaceae > Picea > Picea glauca. Next base: position 707,334 of record JZKD02S1811364.1, read on the forward strand.
AAATTAAATATTTTCGAGCCATGAAAAAAATAGTTTATTGATAGGAATAATCAAAATGGAGGCAAAAAACTAGAGCAGTTTGGGTAGCACGGGGAGATGAAAAAACCTGATTTTTTCACAACTATGCAAAGATGATGAAAATATCAAATACAATTTGGATTGTTAAGAATGAGGTGGAAGGGAAATATCACAAGTTTTATGAGATGGTTGAGGTGAAAAAAATCATTTGAATAATGCTTTTAAGGAACTTCATAGAGCACTTATTGTTGACACAATTTAAATGGAATTTTTTCCTATTTTTGTAAATCAAGATAATCTTCCACATATGTCAATTGAAAACTACCATGACTCTACACCTGGTTAGAAATTAGCCATATTTTTTTATTGGGGTCAGTGATTCGATGCTTTTGAGGGTAAGTCTGGTGGTTTCAATTTCCAATTCTTAGGTGAGGTGAGGTGTTGTTATTTGAGAGGTGAGGGGATAAAGACTAAAGGCGAATGGCTTAATTTGAAAGTCTAAAGGTGAAATGATTCTATTGAAAGGTCAGTGGAAGGATTCTGGTTAATGTTGAAAGGATACCTCAATCCCCTACCATAATGTCTCTATCCCTCCCTGAAGATTGGATCTTGCTGGTATATTGACTAATTCAGCTCCTCAAACTCGTAATTGATCATGGGTTGGCTGACTAATTCTTCATATCCTTCAACTCCTATTCCAACTCCTAATATCTCAGTTGATTATTCCACTAAATATTTACTATATAGATTTCATATGCTACTAAACCAACATTTTTAAATACATGGAAGTCATAATTAACTTTCTATGAGTCAAGGTCAACAAATAAATCAGGGTACAATGTATAAAAAAAATCATAGTTTGGGTAATAAAAAATTTCCTTAGCATATGAATCACTTGATTTATCAGGTATTGCAATATTTTCCATGACAATACATCCAATAAACATAATCTTGTTATGACATACATCCCGACTCTAAGTGTCCATGGAAACTAGTGGTACATTCTTGGTTATTTCACAAGATGATTGATCAAGATCCATATGCTTAGTTTGCTCAAAATATTTGTCAAAAGAAAGGGGTCTATTTTTTTCAATCACTGATTCATTATTTAAATATTATATAAATAAGAGTTTCATTCTTCTAGTAGGTGAAGAGTTTTCCTCTAACTAATATTCCTCTTGTTTATCTTCAATTATAATCAGTAAGTCAGTAGAGACATCAAGTAGAATAGAGTTCATGCTTCAAGTCCAAAATATATCCTCCCATGTATTCTTTCTTCTGCATGATCATCACTACTTGCATAAACAAGGTCATCTCCACCTAGCTATGCCCATACTCATGAAGGGGATTGTGGTTACACATAGGGTTGATCTGGATTAGTTTCATAAAAAAATGAAAGAAGAGATACTACAATGAAATATTCATGAAAATTGCTAGAAATAGAGAGATACAACAATACTTGATTTCTATTAATGAAAGAATTGTAAAGAGACAGTAAAAATACAGAGTGCCATACTTGCTAGAATGGTGGAAGCTTTATGTATGAGAAGAGACGTGATGACTATGCTCATTCGCAAGCAAATGATTACAATGAGGCTATGAAGGCCTTTTTATGATAAAAATGAATGGTAAAACCATAGACATCCAAAAACCTAACCATATGAGATGAAACACCAAAAGTCATGTTGACCTCATTTGGGTAAATTAGTACATTAACTCCACAGGGTCATAAATTTTTCATACGATCTATTTTTTAGGCGTGATAGCCTGTTGGAAAGGTATTTTAGAGAACTATCCATGATGCCATTGAAATCTGTCTCTGTGTACAGTTTGACTATGGAATGCCAAAATACAACTATTTAGGGCCCCAAAATAGTTGTGGAAGTACATCAAGATGTGTTGAAATGAAAACATACAAAATAAGCCAATTGGATTAGGTGGGAGGCCAATAGTATCCACTTGGAAGATGTGTAGGGCTTCAGACAACCCCATAAGTGTAGAATCCACAATTACAAAGAAGTACAAAAGAATGTGTTGAGCTAAAAGATGACAAAAGGAGCTAGTTGGAATAGGTGGTTGGCTACCAATATCCACCTGGATCAATCCTCCCCCCTTAGTAAGCAATGATATCCATGGCGTTGAGTGCCCAGGGAAGAGGGGAAATCTTTTTCTGAATATGAATCTTGGTGAGTTGCATGCTTTTTTGGAGAAGTTGTGTTGCTTGGTCTGTGGAAGACTGTCACAAACCAATTGCTAGAGGGGTTGAATATGCTCCACCAACTTGTTGTATCTCTATTTGATGGGGCATTCTGTAGGCACCATTGTAGGTGAAGAAACAATATATTCTTTCTCTGTGACAGTCTATCTTTCTTGGATATAAGGTGTTGAGGATATACTGGTTGTAGTGGTCTTCTGTGCATCCTTTGAACAAACTATCAAGAGGATTATAGTCAGAACTACCTATGGTATCCTATAGAGTTGACCTCCTAGAATAATAATGACACTGTAGGGTATAGAATCATAGACATCATGGAGTATCCACATATATGGTTGGACCAAAAAAACACCACATATATCAACAAGGGAAACATCACACACTACCTCATCCTTGAAGGGATGGATGCCATAGAATAGGAAACACTATTGGATGACACAGAGATATCATCCTTGGTGAAGCCACCCTATGTTGTATGGCTATAAGTGTGTTGTTGTCGACAAACCCAACTTTTTGACGGCCTTAGATGAGATGAGATTATTATGGTTGTCGTTATCAACAATGAAATGCAGTGGGGTCCCCTTCACCCACATCTGTGAATGGAAGAGGTGCTCCCCTTCTTCAGGATCTACTGATTTTTTTGGTTGAATTGTTGTGGTAGTGATAGTAGAAAAGGGGTTTGCGTCGATGTTCTGTCTGATTTCAATATTTTTTGGTTCAGATTCTTAATCAGGGTTCAGGTCAGTGTCTTGGACGTCGACTACCAATGATTTTTTTGAGTGACAATAATCGGTGTTGTTCTAGGGGATTTTGTGAAAGTCACACCACTTCCCAATGTCATTATTTGTCTTTCATTTACCCTTATTTTTATGTGTTTTGGACTGGTTGTCTGGAGGCTTTTGGTTAGGGTTATCCTTACCATGCTTTGATTACTTCATATTTGCATAACATAATTCCCATTTGTTCTAGCGCCTAAATTTATGCTCTATTTTGACATCATATCAATAGACAACTCTCGATGATTAGATGTTTAGGAAATCCATTTCAATTTTTATGTACCTATGTAGAGCCCCACGATATTTTAGAACCATATATTGCTCAGATTATTTGATACCCATCTTGGTGCACAAGGTATGGAAAGTATTTTTGAACTTTGAAACTATTTCGCTCTTCTCTTGCCGCAATGTGGTCTATCTAATGTATTGGTCTTTATAGTTATCAACATGGTAGTACTGTTTCTTGACCACATCCACACAAAAAACCCCAAGTGAGATCAACCCCATATATTCCAGATTCCTCTGTGGAACTTTTCTCCTAGTAAGTTTCCCACCAATGTTTGACCTAGGGGAGATCCTTCAGGAGTGTGAAGGTGATATTTTCCCTGTCGAAATTATTTTGAACAAAGAAATAACCTTCTAATAGATTTAACCATTTTTCTAGGGCATCAACATCTATCTAACCTTAAAATATGGGAATATAAAAATTAAATTTTACCTTGAAGGGAGAGGTTCCTATAAAATGGCCAGCTGATGAAGATCTGACTGTTTCTATTGGGAGGCGTTGAAGGATGTGTGAAAAATTCCCCATCATTTCGTCCCTCTGTCATGTGAGAGATTGCTTAAGAAACATGTTAATAGAATCTTCTTCTCCATAGTTTTTATTTTCTACCGCCATTGAGGGTTTCGTGGGCGTGCGAGAGTGAATTTCCTCAAGATATACAAGATCAAGACCCAATTGGCTATACTCGGATCTCGTCAGGGACATGCGCTGAAAAATGATCAAGAGCAACTTGTTATGATACCGATGATATAGATTAGTTTCATAACGAATTTATAGAAAATATATTACAATGAAACACTCATGAAAATTTCCACAAATAGAGAGATACAACAATATTTGATTTCTCTAAATGAAATAATTGTAAAGAGACTATAAAAATACATAGTGTGAGACTCACTAGAATGGTGGAAAATTTATTTCTGAGAAGCGATTTGACAACTATGCTCATTCACGATAAGATGATTACAGTGAGGATCTAAAGGCATTTTTATGATAAACATGAATGCCAAAACCCTAGACATCAAAAAACGTAGCCCTAGGAGATGAAACACCAAAATTCATGTGGGCCATGTTTGGGTAAAGAGGTACATTAACTTCTTAGGGTCGTAAATTGTGCATACAATCTCTGTTTTAGGCGTGTGATAGCCTGTTATGCCATCAAAATTTGACTCTATATACAGTTTGATCGTTCCATGCCAAAATATACCATCAAATTTTTTACTCTGTATACAGTTTGATTGACTTAAAGGGATTTTAGAGATATATGCATTATGCCATCAAAATTTGACTCTGTATATTGTTTGATTGTGGCATGCCAAAATAACATTGTTTAGGTCCCCAAAACAACCCTGGAAGTAAATCAAGATGTGCTAACATGAAAACATAAAAAATAAGCCATTTGAACTAGGTGGGAGGCCACCAATATCCATCTATAATATGTGTAGGGATTCAAACAACCTCATAAATGTAGAACCCACAATTACAAAGAAGTAAAGAAGAACGTGTTGAACTAAAAGATGACAAAATGATCCCATTGGAATAGGTGAGTGGCCACCAATATCCACCTAGATCAAGGGTCCTCTTGGTCATGGATAAACTAGGAGGAATAATACTAGAGGCACCATAGTCTATGTATGTGCTAGTTGGAATACACTGTCTTTGCTGGATGGAAAAACTTGGTGAGCGATATATCTGATACTTGTGTTTTTTTTTTTTTAAGTTGGTAGATCTAAACTAGAATCACAAGTGTTATCACTTTATAGAATTAGTCAATATCATAAAAATGAAATTCTGATAGTTTTAGAAAAAATGTAACTCTAATAGTTTCAATGCATGAAAGTGTTAGAAAAAATTCTTTCAATCTCCTTCAAGTGCCCCTAAAATCATTAATATGTAATAACTTGGCCAAAAACATGAGTGGAAAGTTGCAGTAAAAACTACATGCTTCATAAGATTTCCAAACTGTAGAGGATTCAGATCTTCCAAGTCTAATAAACTCCTTCTTGTTCGACACCTTTCTCATTTCCTATTTTCTTCTCTGAGCAATGCTTGCTTTGCCCAACCTCTCTTCACAACTAGAAAATGCAAACTCATAGACTAGCTTAGTTCCTTGTCAATGTTGTTGTTGTTAACAACAACTTAGTTGATTTTGTGCCCTTGTACTATCTAAATTACTCGAGATATGTTAATTAACATATCAAATTAATATTGGAATGTATAATATCAAATATGAGTCAAATTCTAAGGTTGACAATGAATGAATACCATGCATATGATGAGAGAATATACAATGAGAATGATATGGACATATATCCATGTTCATGTAATGATTGTCTTGGTGGAAAGGTGAGAAAAAAAAATTGATTTATTGACATATGATAAGACATGGGCATAGTGCTGTAAGTCCCATTTTGTGTTTAATATATACTCAATAAAACATAACAGATGTGGGTTGATTTATTTTTATCCAAGAATGGAAATTGATTTTTTTTCTGAAATTTGCAAGGACAAGATGAGGCCACCCTTCAACTAAGTCCCGTGTTCCAATATTTACTACTGTGCATCCAATGGAATTTAATTTTCGTTTATTTCTCATGGATTAAGCTTTGGTTTTGTGTTTATTTCTCGATCATCGATGGTTCCAGGAATAACCACATTGATCAATTTGCATAGAAGAATTTCATCTTTCACTATATCAAAGATATCATTTGTCATGGGATTAATTGGAAGGTATCTTTTCACCACTGGATCATCTCTAAGGTAGTTGTTGATATGATAAAAAAAATCCACCTTCTTAGATTCACTAGTTGTGTGAAGCATGGTGGTTGTGGCAGTCTATAGAAATGAAGATTTGTTCTTGGAACCAATTAATTTTGTATCTACATGTGTTTGCAAATTAAGATAAATATGTAGAAAACATTTGAAATCCACAATCTCTTTTGCATTCGAATGGTATTTCCCCATAACAACTCCTACCTCCTCCTCGATGACTATGTGGACTCCAAAATATTTCATTTTACTCATTCTAGATCTCAAATCCCCAACAGTTAATTGACCCTTCTCCTTCATGTTATAGGATAAGTCCGTAGGTGCGGACACTAACCGACCTCCCTAGATCCACCTGGTATCTAGAACAAAACATGATAGAATAATACACTTTCCCTAGATCTAGCCTATTGAATGAACTAAGAGATAAGGGCTATGGACATACCTTATGAATGCTTTCCTTATGTCTCTGTTGTTCCAAGCTTCGCTTCAATTCTCTCGTCCCGTCCAAATAACAACAAAACGAACCAATCGAAGTAAAGACAAGTTAAGATATTCAATGACTAGTCTATACATATGATCAAGGAATTATGTAATAAAGTGACATCATCTTTATGGGAAAGGGACATATTACTGTATTGCATTAATTGAAAGAGAAACTTACAACCTGAGCCTTGATTTCATAGGTCTCCTTTCGACGGCTTCTAGCTCTAACACACACACTTGCTCATGCATGAAGAAAATCTACCACATGTGATGACCTTGCTGTTGTCTCTTGTTGCTGTAGCATCAGTCCTCCATACAGTCTTGCACTAATTCTCTAATCAATCCCTTGCTAACTTGCTGATCTTCTTGACTTAACCCTTTCCATGAGCAATCTCCTCAATATATAGGAAGAGATAGATTAGTTACTTGGATAGGGAATGATCCCAAGATATCTGGAATGACGGTACTTGAGTAACCACTCGAAAACCAACTCATCCGTCTAGAAGATTCCCTTCTAGAAGATTCGAGATCTTTATCTTTTTCCCTTTTAAAATCAAGTCCGCACCCTAACCATGAGTACAGTGCGGGAAGTTCTCACCCTATCTTAAGGTAGCCCGCGGGAAACAATCATTCCCGCAGGTGAATGTATAAGCAGCCTGCGAACATGGTTCAAAGTATGGATTCAGGAAGAAGACAACTCTAACTTTTCTCAGGAAAGTATTCTTGGTAAAGAGCTTGATTTTCCATCATCATGAAATCATCATGACATCATCACAATGACCAAATTTGTGGATAACAGAATTCCCCCCAAAGTATGAGAGCGGAACCAGTGACAGTCGATAGACTTTGTAAGCTGCATGTGTGTGTCAAGAACCAAAAGCACATCTAATCAGAGACCTGCAAACATCCAAGCATCAACAGAATATCATATGTATCAATTCCGAGGTAGGAATTCCCATACTCGGATCATAGACTAATGACATCATAAACTAAGGTCATGGCCACCAATCATACACTGTGGATCCATGCCGTCACTATATAGCACAGCCACCTGAATACACTGTGGATCTGTGCGACAAATTTCTAGTCAAGATGACATAGCCACGAATCATACACAGTGGATCTATGTGTCACAAATCATGTATACTCCATTGCAACCTAGATCCCAAATATGATATCCAGGGTCTTCAATCTTGTCGCTCAAAGTACGAATCTGACCATGTGATTACATGAGTTGATGTCGAACATGGTAGAAACCACTTGATTACCGGTCATTGATGTATATCATTAACAAGTGCGAGGGATATCACCATTAATGTCAATGACTCCCAAGGTACTATAGTACAATCCATCAACTTTGAATAAATGAGTTGATGTCGAACACTCGACGGAATCTCTCGATCAGGGGTCAATGATGTAAACCCACTGTCGAAAGCGAGAAACTTGCCATTGAGGCATCCAAGCTTCAAGGTACTGAATAATTTCTAAGTCTTGATTCTAGAAAATGTGTTGAAGTCGACAGAATAATACTCGTCACAGGGGGGCCTTAATGTATCCCACATCAATGACACGAAATGAGTAACAGAGTTTGTAAGTGAAACAGAGCATGTGACAATTGGACTTTGGACACAGGGAAGGCCGACACGGAATGAAAGTATAACTGCAGATGGCCGACTCAATAGAGGTATGGACTGCTCTTGAACATATGGATGACACGACCAATAATTTGGCAGCATTGACTCAAAGACGACACATGGAAAAGACCTTGTTATTGAATCGAATGAGAGACAGATGGATTTCCCAAACCGGCTTCAAATGATGAATAGGGGGTGTCATGTTCAAGAGCGACACTTACTGCCAATTAACATGTTAGCACTCTGTAATTTGCCCAAGGCTGAAAGGCAGTTACAGAGGCAACATCAAAACCGCTTCGAGTCTTGGATCTAGCCCTCCAAGACTCAGAGAGGGATCTCTCTATGTAATATAGCTTTGTTTGCAGAAATGTTTTAGGCTAGGTAATGAGAACAGTGGGCTTTGTTGTAAAAAGGGTTTATAAATTGGTTGAGACAAATTACACATCCATTGGGCTATGGGGTCTGTAATTAATCAAATCTGAGAAACAACCAGAAATGACAAAGAAAACCTTCACAGAGCGATATAACACGCTCACTGGATCTTTAATAATTTAAATGATGATCAGAAGAAAAGACAAGGAAATAACTCCAACCAACAAGCACTTAAGAATCTCTTGATTGAAGATATTTAGAAGATAAACATTTAAATCTCTTGAATCAGAAATAGGGTATCGGAGATAAATCCTGAGACATGACGCTATTCATAAAGATTAGATTCAGAAAACACAGTGGTTACAGAGAAAGAAAATATTTACTGAGAAATCACATCACCAGTAAACATGCACAGGAATCCTGTAAAGGGCCTCTTTCATTAATGGCAGATCTATTAAAAATGTTACAGCTTGGTAGCCTCCAGGGCGTGAAGATCCAACCCTATTACATTAAAATCAGCTCAATATATAATATACATCTCTTCATCAAGTTTCGAGAGTCGGTTCAACCATCTCGGCCGAAGATAGCCTCCACTCCCATCAAATTCAGAGTTTTATGTTATGAGAAATGGACCGTTTTTCTGCGAAACAGGGGTCCGCTCGCACATGATTTTATCCTCAATGATGACACCTGGGAGAAAACTAAAAGAGGTTATTGTATATGGGCATGTTCTGGACAAAAAAATCCTTCGTTTTTGCCGAATTCGTCCCAAGCTGGCCGTGAAAGCTCCTGCAAAATCGGGACTGAAATTGAAAATGGAAAATATAGAAACATAGGCCTCGAAGATGCGTTGGAATATCTCTTCTCGTAACTCCATTACAAAAACTGAAAAAGGGTTTTGTTCCTCAGTCCGTGCTGAGAAAAAACCTCTCTCGGATTTTGAAAATTCATCTCCGTTTTGTCAGGATCTCCGTCGGAAGAAGACATGGTAACATAGGCAAAAATGGTGAAAATGAAGGAAAATGGGTTTTTGGTGGGAAAAATTTTGGACCCCCCCCCCCTCGTTAAATGTAGACTACCCGGGGGGGTCCGAAATTGTACTTGGTCCGTGGATCTCAGGGATTAAATCAGGGCCGTTGGAGTTTGCATGAGGTTTAATTATGATATCGGACCCCCCCCCCCC
>JZKD02S1811364.1:734946-782834 GCA_000966675.3 Picea glauca
GCCAACACCAATGCGACCTAATGCTTGACCCTTGTGTTAGAAGGGCTTCCCAGGACAATATGCAGCCAATGGAATTTTACACTCCCTAACTCAAGATGTTATTGTGTGTTTTTGAGCTTTTGGAGAGTGTGTCTCTCTTCCTACTCAAAAGCACTAGCCTAGCTAACTGTTGGTGTAAAAGATCCCTAGAAAAGAGTTACTAGATTAATTTTAATATTACGCAATGTTTTTACAAGCTGTTGTTTACTCAAAGGTAATGGAAATGAAACTCGTGATGTATGACTCTGACCCAAATAATGTAAGGATATGATGAAATAGAATTCGTTTCATTCGATGAATCCTAGTTATGGGAAAGAGAGATCAATCTCCGAATCAAACTCAATACTACAATGCAAATGCAATGCTCAATTTCCTTTCAGATGCCAATGCAAACAATCATGTAGCAATGAACAATGTCAAAATGTCTTTTTCCAAACTGCAATACTCTTAAAACTTTGATTTTCGATGTTCTTGCAACAAGCAAAAACTAAACTTGAAAGAAAAAATGCAGTTCACTTTCCCAGAAGAACTCTAAATGATGAGAAAAGAAAACCAAAATATAATTATTCAATTAAACAACCCAATCCAAAACTTTCAATGAAAGCAAAAACAAAAGCAAACCAAAAAAACTTCTCAATGTAAATGAAAAATTTGTCCTTTCGAACAAACAAGTACAAGAGAAACACCAAACACTCAACTCTCAACCAATCCCTGGTTCTCAGCGAGTCAGATGCACTCAACTCTATAAAGCAGAGAGAATGACAAAGTCAACCAAAGCTAAGAAATGAAAGTCAAGTTCCAAAGGAAAGAAAACCTAAAAAACCTAGATCAGTTCTAGCAAGTCAATTATAGCAAAAGATAGGTAAGTCACTGATTCAATAAGCCAAAGAGGTCCAAATCAACATACATGAGCTATTGACAGGGTTAAAACTTGAATTCAAAAAATTTTCAAAAACTGTTCGCAGGCTGGTGTGGGACACAGTGCGAGAAACTATGGTTCCCGCAGGCCACTTTGATGCAGCTTGCGAACTATCCGCACTGAAACATATATGCAGGGTGTGAACAGTCAAGGTTCTCGTAGGGTGCTAATGGACACAGTGCAGGAATCCCTGAAACTAATGAAAAAATTGAAAGAGCAAGCAAAAATTAAATTGGCTTATAGACCCAGAAGGTCTCTCAGGGTATCCTGAGAACTTAGAGACAGACAAATCAAGAGAAAAATGAAAATAGAGCAAATGGCCACAGAAAGTTCAAAAACTGAAAATACAAAAGGAATAGTTCCCCAGTGGAGTCACCAATTTTGTTATAGGATAAGTCCGTAGGTGCGGACACTAACCGACCTCCCTAGATCTACCTGGTATCTAGAACAAAACAGGATAGAATAATACACTTTCCCTAGATCTAGCCTATTGAATGAACTAAGAGATAAGGGCTATGGACATACCTTATGAACGCTTTCCTTATGTCTCTGTTGTTCCAAGCTTCGCTTCAATGCTCTCGTCCCATCCAAATCACAACAAAACGAACCAATCGAAGTAAAGACAAGTTAAGATATTCAATGACTAGTCTATACATATGATCAAGGAATTATATAATAAAGTGACATCATCTTTATGGGAAAGGGACATATTACTGTATTGAATTAATTGAAAGATAAAATTACAACCTGAGCCTTGATGTCATAGGTCTCCTTTCGACGACTTCCAGCTCTGACACACACACTTGCTTATGCATGAAGAAAATCTATCACATGTGATGACCTTGTTGTTGTCTCTTGCTGCTGTAGCATCAGTCCTCCATACAATCTTGCACTAATTCTCTAATCAATCCCTTGCTAACTTGCTAATATTCTTGACTTAACCCTTTCCATGAGAAATCTCCTCAATATATAGGAAGAGATAGATTAGTTACTTGGCTAGGGAATGATCCCAAGATATCTGGAATGACAGTACTTGAGTAACCACTCGAAAACCAACTCATCCTTCTAGAAGATTCCCTTCTAGAAGATTCGAGATCTTTATATTTTTCCCTTTTAAAATCATGTCCGCACCCTAACCATGAGTACAGTGCCGGAAGTTCACACCCTAGCTTAAGGTAGCTTGCGAGAAACAATCATTCCCGCAGGTGAATGTATAAGCAGCATGCGAACATGTTTCAAAGTATGGATTCAGGAAGAAGACAACTCTAACTTTTCTCGGGAAAGTATTCTTGGTAAAGAGCTTGATTTTCCATCATCATGACATCATCATGACATCATCACAATGACCAAATTTGTGGATAACACTTCATCATGGATGCATATTGTTATTTTAAAGTTTGCAGCTCTGCCTAGGTGAATTGGCTCTGAATCCAAGGATATGAAACCAATACCTTGACATAGCCTGTTGTTGGATCATGTTATCATTGATGTCAAAGGATTGATGTGAAAGAAACAATGTCTTATCATAGTATATTGATGTAGTGATTGATGGATCATGTATTGTCCTTGATGTAAATGGATTGATGTCAAGTGGACTCATAGTCATATGATGAGATGCATAGATGAATATGGATCGATATGGTTTCATTGATATATGATGCATAGATGAAGATGGATCAATGTTTTGTCATTTGATGCATAGTTGGATTAATGTAAAAGATGAGTTATTATTGTCTTGTCATGGTTGTAAAAATGGATGAACTCTAAAGTGGTCCCTTTATGGTGAAGGCCCTCATGGGAAGACGCTTTGTGGTGAACTCCAAACTGGTTCCCTTATGGTGAAATCCCTCATGGGAAGATTCTTTGTGGTTGAGTTATCCTAGTAGTTTGATTAGAGAAACCATGCTTAATTTTGGAATAATGAGATGAATATCAATGAATTTTTCATTGAAACTATCCTATATTGATAGTTCTTGTCAAGACATTTTTGGTGCTATGTGGAATGTCACATAACTCCTCACAGTTTGAGAGTTACGGCCTTATTAAGTTGGAGAACGCTCATATGTTGGATTGAAACCCCAAAAGGTCAAAGAAGTCAAAGTTCTTGCAAATAAGAAATTATTTAAATAATAAAGTGAAGTGGCAAAGTCAAGGAGGGTTATTTAAATAATAAAGTGACAAAGTCAAATACGATTATATAAATATTAAAGTGAAGTGAAAAAATCAAAGAGGATTATTTAAATAATAAAGTGAAGTGACAACGTCAAGGAGGATTATTCAAATAATAAAGTAAATGGAGAACTTTCTAATTATGGAAAGTGGTTATAATAAGGTTAACCCTAAAATGAGAAAAATGGGTTAAGTGGTCAAGTGACAATTTGATACATGGATAAGTGGAGAATTGGGAAAAGTTGGACATAGGTGACTATGTGGACAAAGTGTCTATGTGAACAAAGTGACCTAGAAGATGCTTCTAAGGAAGCTACTTGGAGAGTATAAATAAGAATCAAGGGTATCTTATCAATCTAATCTACTGATCATAGTTTGAATATATATTCTAAGAGAGACAGTGACTGGAGGATCTCATGGACTCATCAAAGTTTTCGTAAGTCTGATATCTTGACGACGAAAGTTTTAAGAGTTCAAAAACCCTAGTTTCTAAAGGAGTACACGAGCAACAGTGGGCCAGAGAGAATATATACATGGCTGCAGTGAGCCAGAGAGCATACACACATGGGAAGAAGGAAGCCAGAGAGCATACATTTGGATGAAGTCATGGAGACTTGAGTGTGAGATGATGCTGGGTTCTTGAAGTGTGAAGAATGTTTCAGATATGAATTCCATGGGTTCAGATCTGCCATAGAAACTCTGGTATGGTTACATAGTTTTCTTGATGGATGCTCTTGCTTATTGTATGGTGAATGCTTAAGGAATTATTGGTATGGTTGTGGTGATATGGTTATGTTGATTGATTGATAGAGTGAGAAACACTATTATGTTTCAGTATGAATATGGTTTCCATAGTATATTGGTTAATTATGTTTGAGCAACATTCATATTGTATGGTTGAGGAGCATGAGTGTAAGTTGTTGGAGAGAATAGATGTGTTGTGATTGGTTATGGTTCATATTGGATAGTGAAAGAGAAAATTTGATGTGACTAAAGGCTGCAAAGGATCTCACCTTTTCATAGAGAGAAAACCCTAATTACTTAGAAGGAATACGTAGGTTGTAGTACAGACTGTCCTCATACATATGTGAGTTGTACTATTGGTAGGGTGCGTACATACGCATGCTGCACTACTAATAGGTCGCATACCTATTGACATATTGATATCTGTTGAGGATTGATTCCTCTTCTCAATTGGTGTTGAGTTGTGTAAGTTGAGTCTTGCATTGTAGAGCCGGTTCTCTTGTGGAGTTGTAACTCTATTCAGTTTTTATTGATAACCCAAGGATTGTAGTCTGTAATAAAAATAAAATTGTACATATATCCTGTGTTCATTGTGTTCTTTGTGGTGATGAATTATTGATGATATATGTTCACATTTAACTGGTTATAAATGACAATAATAAGTGATGATTAATTGGTGATTTCTAACTAAGGAGTTTTGTGAAGAGATGTTTGAAAAATATCCCTACACTCATTCACCCCCCCTCGCAATGTGGTCAGTGTGTCCAACAATTGGAATCAGAGAGGGCCTTCACTATAAGCCTTAACAAGATTTGAGGAGATCCATGGACACACAAATGGATGATTAAGTTCCAATCCTTGATGAGGAAAATTATTCTACATGGAGAATAGAAATGAAAGTGCATTTGAAGGAAATATGAGCGAGTGTTTGGAAAGTATCTATTGGTGGATCAGTTTCCTTGAAGAACAAGTCAAATTTTGTAGCTCAAAGGGAAGAAAAGAAGAATTATGCATTGTCTCTCAATACCATTCTTAGTGGATTCTCAATTTCTATCAAAGTGAGCATGGGACAATGTACTTCCACCAAAGATCTATGGCTAAAGCTAGAGGAGACATACAAAAGCAAGAATGAAGAATCTAAAGACAACTCCATCAAGAACAATGAAGGTAAAAAATATCCAAAATCCTCTAATTGCAATGATTCTAAATGTGATGATGTTGTAAAAAAGGAAGACCTTGAAGACAATTCCATCAAGATCAATGAAGGTAAAGAATCTCCAAAAACTCATGATTGCAATATTTCAAATGTTGAATATTCTCTACAGGTGAAGAAGAAAATCTAGAAATAGTTTGTGTAGATTCAAATGATATTTATCGCATCGAATAAGTAGAAGAAGAACTATCAAATCTTAAAAGGAAAGTTTAATGGGGTCTATTTGAATACAACTATGACCATTTTTACATATAATATAACTATCTTTCTGATAATACTAAAAAGTTTTTTAAAAAGAGTCAAAGGCATATCTTAAATTAAAGGAAATGCTCAAGGAACAAGAAGAAAGTAAAAAGACTCAATTAGAAGAAAAAGAAGAAGAGATAAAAATAATAAAGAATGGAATAGAAGAGAATAGGAAGCTATGTGATGAGATTAGCAAAGATCTTGAAGTTTGTGTTCATCTCAAGACCCAAATTGAAGAACCCAAAAGGGTAGAGGAATTACTAAAGAATCAAGTAAATGAAAACAAATAGTCATGTCATAAGTTGGAAGCTAAAGTTGTTGATCTTATAAAGAAAGTAGAGAACTCAAACAAATTCTTGAATAGCTCAACAATATTTAATGAGATCTTGGATATTCAAAGATCACCAAATGATAAATTAGGTCTTGGATACAAGAAAGAAGCTACACATGTTGAAGCAAGAACCTCAAAGAAGAATTAGGTAAGACCCTCACTCTCAAAGGATGGAAATTGACGCAGACGTCACCTTTTTCCTCGACAAAGCTTCTGTGCTGAATTCCTGGTCTTAACGGATCGTTCTAACTTCACCTTCAAATCGAAGTGGCTCTTTCGATTCCTCACTAGAATATCTGTTAAAAACCCAATTCACAAGTCCATCCTTTTCCCCCTGTCACAACTTCTGCGCATACCTGATCTCTTCCCAATCGAAATTTCGGGTTTCGGGGATTCGCAATCCCTGTTGTCGAGAACCTCAGCCTTCTCGATTCCTCGATCTCTGATATCTCGAAATGACGGAACGACTTCAACAACGGTTAGTCTCTGTGGCTACCTTTTGGTCTATGTGACCATTATTCCATATGATCACAGTCCTAAGTCTTTTGCGATTTCGAGCTTTCAAATGCCAAAACACATGGGCCCCTCTGTCCTCAGGATTCCAGATCCTCCGAATCCCGATTTCCCGAAATGGTATCCCTTTCAAGATTTTCCTTTAAGACCTAGATTGTTGCCACGCATCCCCTAGAGATGGACGGTCCTCATCACTTCGTGGTTTTGAGAACCAAAATGCCGATGTCCTCCTGTCCTCCTAAACCCCGAAAATTTGACATGCGAAATGTCGACGGGCTCTTGATTATCGCCACATGTCTCAACTAACAAACAATCCTGATTCAGTCTCATGATTTCACGACTTGTGATTCTCCGATGTTCTAGTTAATATGTCAAATTAAAACCTTGGTAGCCGAAATACCGACGGGTGCTTGATCTCCGCCACGTGTCCCAATAGATGGACGGTCCAGATCAACATCAGGGTTTCCACTATGAAGTGACCCGGTCTCCTGTCCTCTAGACTCCCGAAGTCCCGAATTCCAAAGTTCTGATATCTCGACGCCTTTCGGGACCTTCACTCTACCTGTGAGAGGTTAAACCTCGTGCAACTCCAATCAGATCCTACGACTGACGGGTAACTAGGTGAGGATCCAACATCTCACGATCTCCTGAACTTGAAACTCTGGAAACAACCATAACCTCCTTGCTTCTCTATCAGATCAGACAGTTGGTGGGATTTCACTAATCCTCTACAAAAAAATTTGATCCTTCGTCTCTTCCCTTCGACGACTTATCAGGTTCGAATCCTTTGGGGGTATTCCATGACTTCCATCCTTTCAAGAACCTCCTGCACGCATTCCTTGCGACAACCCTCAATCACTTCGGTGTTGAACTCCTTTAACTCTGCGCACTCCTTGTAGTGACAAATCCTTCAATAGCCTCTCAAGTTTCAAACCCTAGATTCAATATTGGTCTGTTCACACATTGCACAACTCTTGTGCCTAACTACACCTTTAAGGGAATGAGAAAAAAATCTAATCTATCTGAGCTTTCAGAGATAAACCTCTGAACCCTTTTTTTCAAGATAGTCCTTGCGGACAATTCAACTGCACTCCTTGCAGGAACCCTCACTTAGATAGAGAAACAATTGAAACTCATTTCCTAACTCTTTCTCTCTCAGACTTCAAACATTTAACAAGAAATAATCCATACACAACATAGAAAGAAAATGTATAATGGAAAGAGTAAAATTATGAACATACCATTCAACATACACATACAAGAAACAACTACAATGCCATGAATCTGAATTAAGACTTCTTCTATTAACTTAATCTCTGTACATGGGTATTTTTTAATTACAGTTTCTCTGTTCTAGATCTGTATGCTCTCTTTTCTTCCTCTTGGTAATGTTCTTCACTACTCTGCTCTCAATTGGCATCCTCCTTCTATGTTACAATTACACAATGAGGGTGTCTATATATGTTTTCCCTCCACTCCTAAAACTATCAACTTTTAGAATTCAAAGCTACCTACTAACATAAATGCCTTCTACCTACTATGGGTGAGAGCGGATCACTCAAGGTCCTTTACAATATATAAGTACACCTCTCCTTAACTATCACATTTACATTTGGCGCATTTATCTTCAAATATTTTTAAATAATTTATCATGTGTCTAAAATGTGTTGGCGCTTGCCCCACACTTGCTTGACATTGGCGATGCTCCTACATCATACTCGCTTGCTTGAGAATTTTCATGGGCTCCTGTCCATGAGCTCTCACATGGTCTGTCCATGCTTCTAAATCTCTACTTCATTCTTCCATCTAGCATCTTCAACTAGATGTCCTTTCCACTTGACCAAGTATTCAAAGTATTTTCTTCTTCTGGCCTTCTTGCTAATTCTTTTGTCTAGTATTCCTTCCATCTATGGCTTCTCTGCAAAAGGCATATTCTTTGTCCACTGGATCTTTGGTTGTTCATCACTTGTTCCTGCTTCCCCAGTTTTGTATGGGTACAAATATGAGACATTGAATATCGAAGAAATTCTGATCCCATCGGGTAATTCAATCTAATAAGCATTTGCTCCCAATTTCTTCAAGACCTTACATGGTCTGATCTTCTTCATCTTCAGTTTGTTATATGTCCCCTTCGGGAACCTTTCCTTTCTTAGATGTGTCAGAATCAAATCACCAACCTCAAACTAAAGTTGTCTCCTATGTTGATCTGCACTGCGTTTATACTCCTGGCTCGAGTTCTGTAAACGCTCCTTCACCTGGTTGTGAAGTTCTTTCATCGCCTCTGCGAAGTCTTCTTCACTAGCGCTCCTAGTCACAATATGTTATGAATCCCTCAGCTCAGAAATTCCTCTCGGCTACATGCCATAAACAATTTGAAATGGACTTTTTCTTGTGCTTCTGTTAACTAAGTCATTATAAGCAAACTCTGCCTATTGTAATATGTTGTCCCATTGGCTACGGTGTTCTATCACCAAGCTCCTCAGCAAGTCTCCTAAACTCCTATTTACCACTTTTGTCTGTCCATCCGTCTGAGGATGATAAGACGAACTGAACGACAAGTTAGTTCCTAGATTCTTCCATAAGGTCCTCCAAAAGTATCCTATGAATTTATTTTCTCGATCCGAAACTATGCTCCTTGGTAAGCCATGAAGTCAAATGCCTTCTTTGAAAAACAGATTCACAATGTGAGTTGCGTCACTGGTTTTCTGACATGGAATAAAGTGTGCCATTTTGGAAAATCTATCCACCACCACAAAGATTGAGTCAAACCCTCTTTGTGTTATTGGCAACCCCAATATGAAATCCATGCTGACTGCATTCCTCGACCTCTTAGGTATTGGAAATGGTTGATAAAATCCTGCATTTTGTTTCTTTCCTTTCGAATGCTGGAAAATTCTGCATCTGTCCACGAATCACTTGGCATCTTCTTGCATTCCCGGCCAAAAATATGACTCATTCAATTTTTTGAATGTCATGTCCTGACCAAAGTGTCCAGCCAATCCTCCACTGTGTTTCTCCTTCAGCAAATTCTCCCTCATGGAGCATTTTGGAATACAAAGTTGATTACCTTTAAATAACAATCCTTCCTGGATTATGTATTCTGTCCATTGGCTTCTATCTCTAAGAATTGGATTCTCAGCTTCTTCATAGGCCTTCTTAAAATCTGGATCATCTTTGTATAGGTCCCTGAGGTCATCAAAACCCAGTGTTTTAACTCTGAGCTCCTGCAACAACAAACATTTCCCGCTCAAAGCATCAATAACCTTGTTAGGAATTCTAGAAATATGCTTGATTACAAAAGTAAATTTCTTCATGTATTCAACCCATTTTACATGTCTTTGATTCAACTTTTCCTGTCGAGTCACAAACTGTAGCGCATGATTGTCACTGTATAGGACAAACTCCTTCGGAATCAAATAGTGTCTCCACTTCGTCAATGCCTAAATGATAGCATAGAACTCCTTGTCATATGTGGAGTACTTCACCTTCACTTCATTCATCTTCTCACTGAAGTATGCTATCATCTTGTCTTCTTGACTTAAGACTGCCCCTATTGCAAATACACTTGCATCGCATTTCACTTGAAATGTTTTTTGGAAATCAGGCAACACCAAAATTGGTTGTTCCGTGATTTTCCTCTTCAACTAAATAAAACTCTTCTCATCCTCTTCTGTCCATTGAAAAGATTTGTGTCTTTTCTTCACCGTGTCCATCATCGGTGCACTAATTCCACTGAAATTCTTGATGAACTTCTGGTAGAAACTAGCCAATCCGTGAAAACTTCTCACCTCAAATATGCTCTTCGGTGATGGCCAATTCTTGATCAGTTCCACCTTATCTGGATCCATCCTCAATTTTTCTGCTAAAATAACAAAGCCCAAATAGATGAGTTTTGTCTTCATGAATGAGGATTTCTTCATGCTTATCAGCAACTTCTCTTGTTATAATCTCTTCATCACTGTAGCTAAGTGTTTTAGATGCTCTGCCTTTGTTTTACTGAAGATTAGTATATCATCCAGATACACAATGACAAATTCTCGGATGAACTTCTTCAGGACTTCGTTCATCAACCTCATGAAGGTAATTGGTGCATTTTCTAAACCAAACAACATAAAAAGCCATTCATACAACCGTTCATTAGTCTTGAAGGTTGTTTTCCATTCATCACCTTCCCTCATACGAATCTGGTGATATCCACTTTTCAAATGAATCTTCGAAAAAAAAAATTCTCCACTTAAGAAATCCATCAGATCATCCATCCTTGGTAATGGAAATCTATACCTGATGGTTATCTTGTTAATTTCCCTTGAATCAGTACATATCCTCCAGCCTCCGTCTTTCTTCGGACTGAGCACTATCGGAATAACACATGGAATCAAGTTTTCTCTAACCAACCCTTTATCAAACAAATCCTGAACTTGTCTTTTGACCTCTTCATTCTCCTACGACGTTAATCTGTACGTTGCTTTGTTTGGTAAACTGGCTCTAGGTATGAGATCAATATGATGACTCACACTTCTGATTGGTGGCAACAAACGAGGTAGTTCGTCCACTACTATGTCAACAAACTCTTCCAGCAGTTACTAAACTTCTTCTAGTAAATCATCTATCCTTGTGTTGGTTAAAACAATCATTGGCTTCCTGACCACAACGAATTGTGGTTCCTCCTTCTTCTTGACCTTGTTAAGGAGTTCCTTCCCACTCATGAGAAGTATAGTGTTACTTACTTCAGGTTTCACTTCCTTATCTTTGATTGGAAGCAACATGTGAGTTCTCCCATTCTTTTCTAGGGTGTATGTGTTCATCCTCCCATCATGAATCACATTTTTGTCATATTGCCACAGTCTACCCAACAACAAATGACAAACATCCATGGGAATAACATCGCAAAGTATCTTATCATTATATCATCCTATCTTAAATTCAACTAAACATTGTTTAGTGACATTTACCTGATGTCCCTTTTGTAGCCATGAAACTCTATATGGACTTGGATGTTCAATCGTCTCCAGCTCTAGCTTTTCTACCATCTCCGTTGAAACAATATTTCCTGTGCTACCACTGTTCACAATGACCTTGCATACCATGTCCTTGGTTTTGCAAGCAGTCCGAAAAAGTTTGTTTCTATTTACTGGACTCTCCACCTCCTTCTTTGGTGTCAAAAGAACTTTTCGCATCATCAACGACCTTTCACTTTCATCATTCTCTGCCTCAACATTCCACCTTTATGCTTCAACGATGTGAGTCTCTCCACTCTCTTTATTCTTATCTAGACATTCATAAGATTTGTGTCCATTCTTTCCACACGTGAAGCATTTTATTACTCCACCTCTTCCTCTTCCTCTACCTCTAGTACGAGGAAAAATATTATTATCAACATAATCTCCTCTTTGTTCAACATATTGCCCTCGCTGTGAGGTTCCACCTCTTTCAGTTCGAGCCTGAGGTTTCTTCCAGTCCTCCTTGGGTTTCTGATTTTTATCTTAGACAACTGATTTTCCCCTGGCTTGACTTCTGCCTCGACGTCTTTGACCTTGCTTTAGGCTCATCTTCTCTTTAGCCTTTAGAGCCATCTAATAATAATCTTCCACCGTTCGAATGGTTACCATGCTCATCTCATCCTGAATTTCATATATCAGGCCATTCATGTACCTGGCAACCTTTTCATCATCGCTTTCCCGATGACCTGCCCTGATGTTCAGCCTATAGAATTCTTCGGTATATTCCTTCACTGTCATCATCTTCTCTCTCAAATTTTGCATTCTTTGAAACAGAGTAATCTGGAAATCTCTGGGAATGAATTTTTCCTTCATCTTCGCAATCATCCTATCCCAACTCTTGATTTTTTGCTTGCCTTTGCAGTTTTTGTCAGCTTGTATTTCATCCCACCACAATGTTGCATGTCCTTTTAGCCTTGTGATGGCATGTCTGACCTTCTTTTCTTCCTCGACATCTTCATAGTCGAAATAAGTGTCCAGAGCTCTAATCCAGTCTAGAATATCTTCAACATCTAGGTTTCCTTCATAAATTGAGATGTCCATTTTTCCCCTAGCACCCATCCTTGCGACAGCTCTAATCAAGCATTCATTTGCGGCATCTTCCGCTGAAACTTCTTCTTCTTCATGTTCAACTTCATTTTCACTTTCGCAATCACTAAGATCCCTAATACCGACTGTGTGTCTCTGTGGTGTCTCCATGTCCTCATGTTTGGCACATAAATCACACATTTCTCTTGCCATGGTTGGGTCAGGCATCTGCCTACCTCTTCTTCTTGGTATTTCCCTTTCCTCTGGCAGATCGGGTGTTTGCATGTCCCTTCTTCTTGGCAGCATGTTGAATTTTCATTTTCCTTACCACAAAAAGAAAAGATCCCTTTCTGTGCTCTGATACCAAACTTGACGTAGACGTCACCATTTTCCTCGGGAAATCTTCTGTGCTGACCTCCCAGTCTTAACGGATTGTTATAACTTCACCTTTGAACCGAAGTGGCTCTTTCGATTCCTCACTGGAATCTCTGTTAAAAACCCAATTCATAGGTCCTTCCTTTTCCCCCTGTCACAACTTCTATGCATACATAATCTCTTCCCACCCAAAATTTTGGGTTTCGAAGATTCGCGATCCCTGTTGTCGAGAACCTCAGCCTTCTCGATTCCCCGATCTCTGATATCCCGAAATGCCAGAACGACTTCAATAGTGGTTAGTCTCTATGGCTACCTTTTGGTCTATGTGACCATTATTCCATATGATTGCAGTCCTAAGTCCTTCGTGATTTTGGGCTTTCGAATGCCAAAACACATGGACCCCTTTGTCCTCAGGATTCTTGATCCTCTGAATCCTAATTTCCTGAAATGGTCTCCCTTTCGAGATTTTCCTTGAAGACCTAGATTGTTGCCACACGTCCCCTAGAGATGGATGGTCCTCGTCACTTCGCGGTTTCAGGAACCAAAATTTCGATGTCCTCCTATCCTCTTGAACCATGAAAATCTAACATGTGAAATGCCAATGGGCTCTTGATTATCGCCGCCTGTCTCAACTAACGGACGGTCCTGATTTAGCCTCAGGATTTCACGACTTGCGATTCCCCAATGTTGTAGTTTCTTTGCCAACTTAAAACCTCGGTAGTCGAAATACCGATGGGTGCTTGATCTCTACCATGTGTCCCAAAATATGGACGGTCCATATCAAGATCAGGGTTTCCACTATGAAGTGACACGATCTCCTGTCCTCTAGACTCCCGAAGTCCCAAATTCCGAAGTTCCAATATCCCGACGCCTTTCGGGACCTTCACTCTGCCTGTGAGAGTTTAACCCTCGTGCAACTCCAGTCAGATCCTATGGCTGACGAGTAACTAAGTGAGGATCCAATGGCTCACGGTCTCTTGAGCTTTAAACTCTGGAAACAATCATAGCCTCCTTGCTTCTCTATCAGATCGGACGGCTGGCGGGATTTCGCTAATCCTCTAAAAAGAAATTTGACCATTCGTCTATTCCCTTTGACGACTTAGCAGGTTTGAATACTTTGGGGGTCTTCCATGACTTCCAGCCTTTCAAGAACCTCCTACAGGCATTCCTTGTGAAAACCCTCAATCACTTCGGTGCTGAACTCCTTTAACTCCACGCACTCCTTGCAGTGACAAATCCTTCAATAGCCTCTCAGGTTTCAAACCCTGGATTCAAGCTTGGTCTATGCACACATTGCATGACTCCTATTCCTAACTGCACCTTTGAGGGAATGAGAACAAAATCTAATCTATCTGGGATTTCAGAGACAAACCTCTGAACCCTTTTTGTCAACGCACTCCTTGCAGACAATTCAACTTGATCCAGATTATTTTTGGCACGAAATGAGAGCGGAGATATAATAAAGAAATGCATAGAGATATTGCAGATATTCAATAATATAACAGAAATGTATCGGAGATGCAACCATAAACAAAGATATACAGTAATACACGATTTCTATTAACCAGAGAAATGTACGTAGACTATAAAAATACAGAGTGAAAGACTCGCTAGAATGGTGGCATCTTATCTCTGAGAAGAGATGTGACCGCTACTCGCACTCGCAAGAAGATGATTACAATGAGGCTCTAGAGGCATTTTTACAATAAACAAGAATGCCAAAATTCCTAGACATCCAAAAACCTAACCCTAGGAGATGAAGCGCCAAAAGTCATGTGGGCCCCATTTGGGTAAGTTAGTACATCAACTTCCCAGGGTCATAACTTTTGCATACGATCTCCGTTTTAGGCGTATGATAGCTCGTTCGAAAGGTATTGTCAAGGAGATTCATTTTGGGGGCTAAATCATGCCTTCATATATCATTGAGAACCTCTATCTCAAAAAACCTTCATTTAGACCCTCAAAATGGCCCTGGAAGTTAAAACCTGCTAAAAATAGTAAATTTCCAAAATTGTCAGACAGTTGTTTTGAGCCAGTTGGAAAAAGTGGGTGGCCACCGATATCCACCTGGATCAATCCTCCCTCATTAGGAAGCAATGGTATCCATTGTGTTGAGTTCCTAGGGGAGAGGGAAAAGCGTTTGTTGGATCTGCATCTGGGTGAGCTGCTTGTATTGTTGGAGACGTCGCGTTGCTTAGTTTGTGGAATTCTGTCATGAACCTGTTGAAGTTGAGGCTGTTCAACAAGTCGAGCTACATGAGAGGAAGGTGTGCAGAAGGAGTTTTTATGCTTTGTTGAAACCTTTTCAACCTGCTTCTGTTGGATAGAAGGTCCAGGGGACGGAACTGTAGTGGTTGCAATGTCCTTCTGTTCCCCTTTCGAACAGATTATGAAGAAGCTGAATTTTGTAGTATGAGATACTACCTTGTGGCACTTTTTAGGTGGAACAATAGTTGGAACCACCTCTGGTATTCTATAGAGATGACCCCCCACAGTAACAATGACACTACGGGGTCGAGACTAATAAACATCATGGCGCTTCTACATATATGGTTGGCCCAAGAGAACATCATAAACATCCAGTGGGGCAACATCACATAATACCTCATCCTTGAAGGGTTGGATGTCGTATGACAATTGACATTGCTGGATGACACGAATATCTCGTCCTTAAGCCACCTAATGTTGTATGGTTGCGGGTGTGGTGTTGTTGACAATCCAAACTATTTGATGACCTCTCTTGAGATGAGGTTCTTCTAGCTTCTGCTATCAACAATAAACTGTAGTGGAGTCCCCTTCACCCACATCTGTGAATGAAAAAGGAGCTCCCCTTCTTCAGGATCTATTTATTCTTCTTGTTGAATTGTTGCGGTTGCAACAATAGAAGTGGGGTCTACGTCAATGATCTGTCTTTTACCATTATTTTAAGAATCAGATTTTGAATCAAGGTTTGGCTCCTTGTCTTTGATCTCAGCCACCAATGAATATTTTGAGCGACATTCATCGGTGTTGTGCCAAGGGATTTTGTGGAACTCACACCATTTTTTGGTGTCCTTCTTTGACTTCCCGTGACCCTTGTTTTCCTGTGTCTTGGAATGGTTTTTGGGAGACTGTTTGTTCAGGCCGTCTTTGCCATACTTTGTTTGTTGCGGACTTGCAAACCCGAATTCTCATTTGTTCTGGTGCTTAAATTTATGCTCAATTTTAACAGCATATCGATAAGCAGCACCAAGTGATGAGATGTCTAGAAAATCCATTTCCATTTGGATGTATCTGTGTAGAGCCCCACAGTATTTCAGAACCAAATGTCGCTCGGAGTCTTTGATACCCAGCTTGGTGCACAAGGTATGGAAGCAGAGATGATTTTAAGGATGGAAATTTATTTTAAAATGTAGAAAACTTGGCGAATCTTACTGATCCTTCATATGCCAACTATAAATAATTGGCGATATTTTTGTAAAAATATTCCAATTTCTAAGTATTTTATATAGTTTTTATAAAATTTTGGCGATTTTTAAGGTAAAATAATTTCACCCTATAGAATTTGGGTGAATCATTTTTAAAATAGTGAATCTTGCTTTTGGAAAAACCATGGAAAATTAGCCCATTGGCGAAATTTAGCCCCTAAAATCATGCCTGTATGGAAGGTATTGGTGAACTCCGAAACTGCTTGGCCCCTCTCTTGCTGCAGTGTGGTCCATCTCATGTACTGGTCCTCATAGCTGCCAATAGGGCAATACTATTCTTTTACCTCATCCACAAAAAAATCCCAGGTGGGATCGGCCCCATATATTCCAGACTTCTCTGTGGAACTTTGATCCCAGTAAGTTTACCACCAATGTTTGACATGAGGGAGAGATTTGAGGAGTGAAAAGGTGATCTTTTCATTGTCAAAAAAATCGTGGACAGAGAAATAACCGTCTAACAGAGTTAACCATTTTTCTAGGGCTTTTGCATCTATCTATCCTTCAAATACAGGAATATAAAAATTAACTTGTACCTTGAAAGGAGAGGTGCCTCCAAAATGGATTCTTGATGAATATGTGCCTGATGCTATCGATAGGCATTGAAGGATGTGGGGAAAATTCTCCATCATTTTGTCCCTCTGTCGCATGAGAGCTTGCTCAAGCAACAGATTGATAGGATCGTCTGCTCCGTCATTTTTCTTTTCTTCCACCATTGAGGGTTTCTTGGGTGTGCGAGAGATATTGTCTTAAAGAGAGACAAGCTCGAGACCCAACTTTCTATACTCAGACCTCATCGGGGACATGCACTAAAAAAACGATCAAGAGCAGCATGCTCTGATACCACTGATCCGAATTATTTTCGGCACAAAATGAGAGCAGAGATATAATAAAGAAATGCACAAGGATATTGCAGATATTCAATAATATAACATAAATGTATCATAGATGCAACCATAAACACAGATATATAGTAATACACAATTTCTATTAATCAGAGAAATGTACAGAGACTGTAAAAATACAGAGTGAAAGACTCACTAGAATGGTGGCAACTTATCTTTGAGAAGAGATGTGACGGCTACTCGCACTTGCAAGAAGATGATTACAATGAGGCTCTAGAGGCATTTTTACAATAAACAGGAATGCCAAAATTCCTAGACATCCAAAAACCTAACCCTAGGAGATGAAGCGCCAAAAGTCATGTGGGCCCCGTTTGGGAAAGTTAGTACATAAACTTATCAGGGTCATAACTTTTGCATACGATCTCCATTTTAGGAGTATGATAGCTCGTTGGAAAGGTATCCTCGAGGAGATTCATTTCGAGGGTTCAATCATGCCTTTGAATATCACTTAGAACCTACATCTCTAAAAACATTCATTTAGACCCTCAAAATTGCCTCGAAAGTTAAAACCTGCTAAAAATAGTAAATTGCCAAAATTGCCAGAAAGTTGTTTTGAGCGAGTTGGAAAAGGTGGGTGGCCACCGATATCCACCTAGATCAAAACCGCACTCCTTGCAGGAACCCTCGCTCAAACAGAGAAACAATTGAAACTCATTTCCTAACTCTTTCTCTCTCAGACTTCAAACATTTAACAAGAAATCATACATACACAACATAGAAAGAAAATGTATAATGGAAAGAGTAAAATTATGAACATACCATTCATCATACACATACAAGAAACAACTACAACACCATGAATATGAATTAAGACTTCTTCTATTAACTTAATCTCTGTACATGGGTATTTTTCAATTACAGTTTCTCTGTTCCAGCTCTGTATGCTCTCTTTTCTTCCTCTTGGTAATGTTCTTCACTACTTTTCTCTCAATTGGCATCCTCCTTCTATGTTACAATTACACAATGAGGGTGTCTATATCCATTTTCCCTCCACTCCTAAAACTGTCAACTTTTAGAATTCAAAGCTACCTACTAACATAAATGCCTTCTACCTACTATGGACGAGAGTAGATCTCTCAAGGTCCTTTACAATATATAATTACGCCTCTCCTTAACTATCACATTTACATTTGCCGCATTTATATTCAAAAGTTTTTAAATAATTTATCATGTGTCTAAAATGTGTTGGCGCTTGCCCCACGCTCGCTTGACATTGGCGATGCTCCTGCATCAGAAATAATGTTTCAAGTCAACCATCTACACAAGGAAAGGAATGTTTCAAAAGAATAAAGCAAGGAAGACATCAAGAAGCCATATTTACACCTCAAAGAAGAGAGACATCTTCAATATGGACAGCAAAGCAAAGGTATGAAAATGTTTTTCATGGTCAATGTTACTCATGTAATGAATATGGTCACAAAGCTTTGGAATGTAGATATTATGCAAGGAAAGATAGTAAAATATTTCATAACACCATAAGGCATTGAAGATGTAATCAAGTAGGACATATTGTTGCTCATTGTCATACCATGAGATGATACAACTGTGGTGGATTTGGCCACAAATCCTAGGATTGCTAGAACACAAGAAGAAATTCCATGATGAGGAATTCATATAGCATGACTAGAAGAAGGCATGATGTTAGGAAATAATACATTTTTTAAAATATGGAAGCTCAGATCTCAAGTTATGAGAATATGGGACACCTTCAGAAGTGGGTGAATAAAATTGAACAATTAGAACAAAAGGCATCCTTAAGGGAAGCTCAAGTTTAACATCTTTAGAAGAATATGAGGGTTACAATGGTAACAATCGTGTACATACGTAAGTTGATCTATGAATAGGTTGCGTACATATGCGAGTTTTCTTTATAGCAAGCCATGTATCTATCGTAAAAAGCCTTGGGAAAAATGATATGCATATGAGTTGCAGTATGGTATGATGGTATAACTCTGTGTTGCAGGTTCTGACATGGTTTTTTGCAGGGTCTAACATGGTTTGTTGTAGTTGCTCATGATTACAAGTTGACATACATAATTGATGTATGTATGATGATGACATATGATTGAGTGTTAAAAAGACTATCTTGGATGCATGGTACTAACCCTACAATGTGGATTGATACATTTTTCTGTTGAGGAACAATGTTGGTTGTGAATTTATGGAATTTTTGTTATGAGATATATCATGATGATGCTAGCTAGATCTATTGAGGCACACCTCTAGTACATGTATTTTTGGATGGTTAGTATGTGCTATAGGGAATGGAGGTTGAGGAAAATATGTTATGATACATGGATGGTACATAATTGAGTTCCATTGATATATCTTATGATTTATTGCTAGAGGCATATTTGTTGGATATATTGGTGCATATCATTGAGCTACATATTTGGACATGTATTTGATGAGTTGATCAAGTGGTCATGTTGTACACCATTGATGAGTCATATCTTGATCCATAGTTGATGCATGATTGGTACATTGTTAGAGTCACCTACCAGAAGTTAGATTGGCACATGTTTTATGATGGATATGGCATACATGTATGAGGTTCATCTTGTTGTAGTATTGGTGCATGATTGATGCAATTGTTTGGTACAATTGGTAATACATGTTTAGTGCAATGTTGATGCACTCATAGATGGCATATGTTTGTGGAGGATAGTACTTCGATAAATCACATCATTGGTATTACTTATTTATCATATACTTTGGTACATGATATATGGGATGATATAGTTGAGACACTTGATTGATTTAGATACATGGTTGTGGCACTTAGTTATTCGTAAATGTATATCATGAGTGATATGACACTTGTTTGAGACACATGGTTGGAATGTTGGTAGAGGCATATGGTTGATACACTCCATTGATGATATCTTATGGCATACTCTATGGTATTGATGTACATGGTTGATGTACATCAATGTTGTGAATGGTTGGCACACAATATGGCACAAGATGTACCTGGTTGTTGTTTTGTTCATGATTCTCTATTCATTGTTGACATATATTTTTCTTCATAATGTATGTTATGGCATGAGTTTGATGCATGGACAGGTCCAAGGATCATCATGGAAATAGTAGTTGGTCTGTGTTTCGGTTGAGTAGTAGCATTTGCAGCAGAAGCATATTGTAATGGTAGCATATTGTTCATATTGCAGAGAAGATAGGGGGTAGACATACCCATAGGGGGAGTTATTATTCTTCCCATGATTCCAAGAGGAGATATTTATCAGATGCAAAGATAAATACTTGAAAAAGAGACCTATACTTGGAGAAAGAGCACAAAGGCATAGTTATAGGGGGAGCGATGGTCATAGGGGGAGCATGAGATATACATCAGAGTTATATCCCTTGCTCGAAAGGGGAGATATTATTAATAGGAAGATCAAAGGAATTCAGATAGGAGGAACATCCCCAAGGAGATTTCAGGCAGGGAGAGCAGCCCCAAGGGGTGAATAACCCTTTTCGATTGATGTCAAAGGGAGAGAGATAGTCACATTGATGTGATTAAGATGCTTATTGATGTAGATAAATGCCTTGTCTACATGTTTCCATCAATTATTGGTGTTGACATCAATGCCAAAGGGGGAGATTGTTGGATCACGATGTCATTTATGACAAATGATTGATGTCAAAGGAACAATGTCTTGTCATAGTATATTGATGTATTTATTGATGGCTCATGTATTTTCCTTGATGTAAATGGATTGATGTGAAATGGAGTCATAGTCATATGATGAGATGTGTTGATATGGTTTCATTGATATATGATGCATAGATGAATATGAATCAATGTGTTGTCATTCGATGCATAGTTAGATTGATGTAAAAGATGATTGATTATTGTCTTGTCATGGTTTTACAAATGGATGAACTGTAAAGTGGTCCCCTTATGGTGACATCCCTCACGGGAAGACACTTTTCAATTGAGTTATCATAGTAGTATTATTAGAGAACCAATGTTTAATTGTGGAATAATGAGATTAATATCAGTGGATGTTTCAGTGAAACTATCCTATATGGATAGTGCTTGTCAAGCCATTTCCGATGGTATGTGGAACATCACATAACTCGTCACTGTTTGAGAGTTATGGCCTTATGAAGTTGGAGAACCCTCATATGTTGGCTTGAAGCCCCAAAAGGTCAAAGAAGTCAAAGTGCTTGCAAAGAAGAAAATATTTAAATAATAAAGTGAAATGACAAAGTCAAGGAGGATTATATAAATAATAAAGTTACAAAGTCAAAGAGGATTATTTAAATATTAAAGTGAAGTGAAAAAATCAAAGAGGATTATTTAAATAATAAAGTGAAGTGACAAAGTCAAGGAGGATTATTTAAATAATAAAGTAAATGGAGATTTTTCTAATTATGGAAATTGGTTATACGAAGGTTAACCCTAAAATGAGGAAAATGGGTTAAGTGGTCAAGTGGCTATTGGATACATGGAAAAGTGGCAAATTGGGAAAAGTTGCACATAGGTTACTATGTGGACAAAGTGGCCCGGAAGATGCTTCTAAGGAAGCTACTTGGAGAGTATAAATGAGAATAAAGGGTCTCTTGTGAATCTAATCTCTTTAGCATAGCTTGAAGACCTATTTTGAGAGAGAGAATGACTGGAGGATCTCATGGATGCATCAAAGTTTCTGTAAGTCTTAGATCTTGACAGAGAAAGTTTCAGAAGCTCAAAAACCCTAGTTTCTGAAGGAGTACATGACCAATAGTGGGCCAAAGACCATATATACACAGGTTGTAGTGAGCCAAATCACATACACACGTGGGATAAAGGAATAAAGAGAACGCGTAGTTGGATGAAGTCATGGAGGCTTGAGTGTGAGATGATGACAGGTTCTTGAAGTCTGAAGCAACTTCCATATATGAATTCCATGGGTTCATATCTGCCATAGAAGCTCTGGTATGGCTACATATTTGTCTTGATGGATACTCTTTCTTATTGTATGGTGAGTGATTAAGGAATTCTTGGTATGGATGTGGTGATATCCTTATGTTGATTGATTGATAGAGTGAGAAACACTTTTATGTTTTAGTACTGATATGGTTTCCATAGTATACTGGTTACTTATGTTTGAGTAGCATTCATATTGTATGGTTGAGGAGCATGAGTGTAAGTTGTTGGAGAGCATATATGTTTTGTGATTGGTTATGGTTAATATTGGACAATGAAATACAAAAGTTGATGTGACTGAAGGATGCAAAGGATATATGCTTTTCATAGAGAGAAAACCCTAATTAATCAGAAGGCATACGCAGGCTGTAGTATAGATTGACCACGTACATACGCGAGTTGTGCTACTGGTAGGGTGTGTACATACGTTTGGTGCATTAATGACAGGTTGTGTACATGTTGACAGATTGGTGTATGTTGAGGATTGATTCGTTTTCTGAGTTGGTGATGAGATCTGTAAGCTGAGTCTTGCATTGTAGAGATGGTTCTCTTGTGGAGTTGTAACTCTATTCAGTTTTTGTTGATAACCCAAGGATTGTAGTTTGTAATAAAATAAAATTGTACACATATCTTGTGTTCCTTGCGGTGATGAATTATTGATGATATATGTTTCTTATATATGTTCACATTTAATTGGTTATAAATGACAGTAATAAGTGATGAGTAATTGGTGATTGGTGATTGCTAACTAAGGAGTTTTGTGAAGAGAACTTTGAAAAATAGACCTACACGGATTCACCCCCCCTCTCAGTGTGGTCGGTGGGTCCAACCCCTTCCACTTCCATTATCAAGTGGTAAAGAAGCCTCTAAAGTATTGTCATCAATAACAATTTTTGAGAAACTTCTAGTTACACCTCCATTTTCATTATCTGAAATCCATGCATCTTCACTAGTTTGTTTTGTAAGATTGCAAAGCATAATGCTTACAATTAATATAATAAGTATCACTTTAGGATTGAACTCAAGAATGTGTTCAGGGATAAGGAAAACTAAGAATCAAATATTCCTTGACACATTCATTATATAGGTTGCATTCAACCTCTTTTCTTCCTCATTCTCCCGTTTTGTGACAATGTACCAGTTCATGACCCTAGGTTCCACAAAACTCGGTATATTATCAATATTTATTTGTTGATTTGGTATTGCATATGGAAATATACAAATACAAGACCAATACAAAATAAATAAGTTTCTTTTATTGAGATAATTTTTGTAGGTAATTATTATAAGATGTAAATGTGCACTCCTATACAGGTGGTATCCCTTTCTGTGTGTGGAAATACAAAAAATAGTCCCATTTTTTGTTGAATCTCTACTCAATAAAACATAACAGATGTGGGTTGATTTATTTTTTTCCAAGACTGAAACTTGATTTTGTTTCTAAACCTTTCAAGGACAAGATGAGGCCTCCCTTCAACTAAGTCCTATGTTCAAATATTTACTCCTATGCATGCAATGGACTTTGAAGAATTGAGATAGAGTGTATGATTTCAATTTATTTCTCATGTGTGGAGAGATTGGAAACTTTGCTAGCTAGTCAACCCAAGATAACAAGGGATTTGGTGAAAGAGGGAGAATAAAAGATATTGCAGCCTCAACAGAAGTTGAAAACAAAGAACTATAAGATGAGCAACAATTGATTTCCATACCTATAGAGTTTTCTATAATGTTTATGGATGAATGCACTATGTTCTTAGATACATAGTACAAAACTAGGGAACGATGGTACATAAGCAACAGGGCCACGAGTCACATGATAGGTTATTGAATTGTAATTCATAAATTCTCAAGTCAAGATTCAAGAATTTTTCAGTGTGGGGTGCATTCTAGTATGATGGAATTTCATGGAAAATGGGCAGTATCACTACAAATAGAATCAAGAATAATTTTCAAGATACTAGAAGTATTTTACATACCATTTATGATAATCATGTTTCTCTCAATATCATCCTTGGAGCATAAAGCCTCTAGGGAAAGATTCTTTGGTTGCAGTGTACACATCTGTTCAGTTAAAAGTTAAGAACCAAGACCATCTATAATTATACACATAACTGAATATGGGCTACATAAATTGTAGGGACAACCTATTTATAGACTCACAGATGAAAGCAATGAGTGTGCAAGCCAAAATGTAAGAGAAAAGGAGGTTATTCTTATTATACCCACATGATGGGAATGGAGTCAATTGGATGAATGGGGATACTCAGATAATTCTAGTACAGGGTGTAGAAGACTCATCCTAGCATAAAAAATAGAATTTACAGACATGGAAAAGTTGGGCCTCTCAGACTCAGAAGGAGAAACACATAGTGAGGTTGATCCTGGAGAAGAATTCTCCAATGAATTTACCTCCCTAGATAAGAGTAAGTGTTAGAGTATATCTTGGGCAGGTAACTCCTCCTCATTAGCGGTGTCTACTAATGAGGAGGAAGCCCATATTTTTACTAGAAAAAATAAAATAAAATCATGCGTACCACCTAATTCAAGATAATATTGCATCTCAACCATTGATGCATATCAATGCTTGATTAACTCCCCACCCTTGGATCAAGTTCATAATGAGAGGATCTAAGGGATAGGAACAATTGAGGAAAATAATATAGGGTTACAAGTAACCTGAAAGCCTCACTATAAATATAAGAGAAACGAGAGTGAGATCGACTAGAGAGAGGAGGCACTCCAAAGAGGACCGATATAGGGTCTACAAGATAGTAAAAATGAGGATGTCAAGAAGGGCCTAGATAGAGACCAAGTTAGGTCTCTCTACGTGCACAAGGAGGGAAGCGTAACTAGATATAAAGTCGAGTCTCTTAGAGACCAAGTAGGTTCTATATGCGTGCATAAGGAGGAAATAAGTTTGAGTCTCATTGTGTGAAAAAGGAGTCAAGTTAGGGAAATAAGTTCGGGTCTCACTTCCTAGACAACGAGTTGAGTTAGGGCCAATGTTCATCATAGTCAAGGAATCGAGGTCAAGATGGGCCTGAAGGAGGTAAACGAGCCCAGTTAGGGAAAGTATGACATACACTCAAATTACACACTCATCCAGTCTGAATGGAAAGTGTTCCCATGTCAGAGGTAATGGTATACACTATTCTTTGAGAAAATAGCGGTCAAATATAAATCAAGTAGTAGTTATAGTTTTGTATTTTGTTTTTTTTATAAGTATTAACAACAGAAGTACAAACCTCTATAGGTTGTATGATATATGTAAACTCAACTTGAGTAAATTTTGTTCTTGCAACAGACTGATATAAATGAAATTGCATTGTTTTGATGATATTCATTGATGTTGTGTTGTTTTAATGGTGTGACTGTCATATAAAATAGAGGATTTTACTTCTACTTGTGTTCAGAAGTATTTTATCCTTCTTAGTGTTATTTTTCTTAAAATATCTTTCACATTTGAATGGTATTCCCCCACAAAAAATACTACCTCCTACTCGATGAACAATTCCTCAAGAATATTTCAGTTTAGTCATTCTACATCTCAAATCCCCAACATTTAATTCACCCTTGTCCTTCTTCATGGATGCATTTTTTATTTTAAAGTTGGAAGATCCACTTGGGTAAATTGTCTCTCAATCCAAGTATTTGAAACCAATACTTACACATAACCTGCCACTTCCATTATCACGTGGTAAATAATACTCTGAAATACTGCCATCAATAAAAAAGTTTGAGAAACTTCTAGTTACACTTCCATTTCACTGTCTAAAGTCCCTGCATCTTCATTGGTTTGTTTTGTAACACTCCAAAGCATAATGCTTGAAATCAATATAAGCATCATTTTAGGATTGACCTCAACAATGTCTTTTGGTAGAAGGAAAACTGATCATCGAAGATTCCTTTCCACATTGATCACATAGTTTGCACTCAACCTCTTTTCTTCTTCATTCCTAACTTTTGTGACGATGTACCAGTTCAGAACACTAGGTTCCACATAAATCAATATATTATCAAGATTACTTTGTTGATTTGGTATTGTAGATGGAAATATAAAAATACAAGAGAAAGACAAAATAAATAAGTTTGTTTTTATTGAGATAATTTTAGTAGGTAATTATTATAAGATGTAAATGCCCACTCCTATACAGGTGGTATCCCTTTCTACTTGATGCTTAACCTTTATCTGATATTGAATATAGTGCTCCTTTTTTCTAAGGTGACGTGATTACAGATAATTGAGGGTTTCTTGATGCTTAAAGTTTTTTACTATTGACATATAGTGCTACTTTTGCTAAGGGAAATCAACTACAAATATTCAAAGTTGTGAATTGTAAGGTTAACATCCTTGGATAATAGGATAATTTATTGTAAAATAATGTTTTAAATGCTTTTAATATCATAATTACTATCATATCATAAAAGAGATTCAAAGGATCATCACAATGTTTCATGTTCTGCACTTCTTTTTTTACATCCCTGCCATTTCTTGGTGTGATTGTGTTGTTTCATTGTTTGAAAAAGATAACAGTTCCCTTGGAGAAAGTGTGTT
Organism: Picea glauca; assembly: GCA_000966675.3. Classification (NCBI taxonomy): domain Eukaryota; kingdom Viridiplantae; phylum Streptophyta; class Pinopsida; order Pinales; family Pinaceae; genus Picea; species Picea glauca. The sequence continues at coordinate 761,361 of JZKD02S1811364.1, forward strand.
CCTAATTTTAAATGTTGTATATTTTTTTGCATGATCGTTAAACCACATGCAAAGAAATCATACAAAACATGCAGTGTCAACAAAAGGAAAAGGCATTTATAATGTCAACATAGCTTCGAAGACTGCACAAAAGCATGTCAATACTTGTCATAGTGATCATGAAGAACTCGTTGAGAAATGTGTAAAGGACATTGTTGATAGTGGTGTTAAATTTGAGGTAATCAATTTGTTTTTGTGATAGCTAATATGTCCCAATGTTTTGTCATATATTTTCACGCTTAAAATGTTCCTTTTGACAAAAAAATATTTCTTGCATTCTTCATACTTTCGAATCCTTAATAGGACATTATTCATACTTTTGAATGTTGTACAATTGTTTTTCATTATGAAACCACATGCAGGGAAACTCTATGAAAGAAGCATTATGAAAAGAAAAATTCGTTATCAAAAGAGATATGAAAGATGCACTAAGTGATCTGAATATTGATAGTGATCATATTAATGTTGAACTCGAGAATAATGTGCAATATATTAATAGTGCTACTAGTAAAATAAAGGTGAATTCAATAATTATATGCTAAATATTAGAATACAATTCTTGTTTTAACATTTTTCATATCTCAGGATAATGTGTATTTCTTTTTTTTTGAAGAAATGTATTGAAAGGAAGGAAGCTTCACACAATGACCTTTGAAATATTTGCAAAAACTGACATAGATGATTTTTATCACAGTTGTTAGAGAACTTGGCCCACTACTTTTATGCAATTATTTGAATTTATGTTCTATGATCTTTTATATTATGGTGTATTTGTAGACTTGGAAACTCTCAATGACAGTTGTTTCAATGAATACATGTTCATGGATTTTTTATATTATGGTGTATTTGAAAAATTGGAAACTCTCAGTGACAGTCAATGACAATATTGTACTGCTTTGACATTTTTTATCACACACACACACACACACACATATGATCATCTTTCGGTTCACAATATTCTGTGTTAATTTGATTTTCTATTTATGCAGCAGTTTGAATGTATATTAATGTTCATGGATATTTTATTATCATGGATGTTTTATTATGGTGTATTTGTGGACTTTGATATTTTTTAGTAATATATTTGGTCGTGTTATGTATGGCCGAAAATATACTAATAGTAGTCATGTGACTAAACTTAGTCATTTATATGAAATTTTTAGTCATTTGTTTAGTCATAAAATGAAGGTAGTATCCTCCTGTTAGGAGACTTTAATGCTATAACTACAACCAATCAAGTTATTATTTGAGGTAATGACTCCAAACCTAATCCTCTTTGTCTATATGAGGAGCTTCTCTTAGCTCAGAGGTTACAAAAGAAACTTTGAATACCTGATCGAGAATTTGTTTGGTACTCACTTAATCTAGCTTTATAGTTCTCAAGATTTAATAATTTTCAATAGTATAAATAATTTTCCAAATTCTAATAGGATGCATTGTATCCATGGGCTAGGTAGCAATGTTGTTGATTATGTAATATCATATATCCCCATATACAACCAAATAGAAAATTTTTATATTTTAGATGACCACGAACCTGACTTCGATCATAGACCTCAAACCTTAACTCTTAACTTTGCCCTGCACAAAAATTCTATAGAGGAGCACTTTGGCAGCCAAAGACACTTACTTTTAGACAAACAATAAGTTGATCTCTTCTTAAATACTTAAGCAATGATTTAAAGCTTATATTGTATTAGAACAATATTGAAGCTAACTATCATAATTTTGCATCAACCCTATCTACTTCAATTAATAATTTCTATATTGAGGTGCTACATTAAAATAAAAATAGTAAAACGAACCCTTGGTGTGATAATGAATGTAAAATTGCCATAAAATCCATTAGGGATGATTCCAGTACATCTCTAAAATATGTTAGATAAATAGATACAAAAAATCAATTAAAAGAAAAAAAAAACTATATAGATAGAAAGCAAGATAAGTTTTTGCACCTATTTAAGATAGATCCTAAGAAATTTTGGAGGCAAATTCTAACTTGTAAAACTAAAGAAAATAATAATATTCCCCTGAAGCACTCGAAACTATACCTTAAAAAAATGTGTGAATCAACTAACATAATGGAAAACATGCTAAATAGTTCTACAAATGATCCAGGTGGATATTGGTGGCCACCCACCTATTCTAACTAGTTCCTCTTGACAATTTTTAGTTTAGCATGTTCTTTTGTACTTTGTTTGTAATTATGGGTTCTACACTTTTGGGGATGTCTAAATCCCTACACATATTCCAGGAGGAGACTGGTGGAATCTCACCTAATCGAACTAGATTATTTTGGATGTTTTCATGTCAGCACATCTTTTTGTACTTCCAGAGCCATTTTGGGGCCCTAAGTAATGTTTTTTTGGCTTGCAACAGTCAAACTATAGGAGGATTTAGAATTTGACGATGTAATGTGTATTTCTAAAAAATACCTTTCAAACGGGATATCACGCACCTAAAATGAAGGTCATATCCAAAAATTACGACCACGGGAAGTTGAGGTACGAACTTACCCATAGGGGCCCACATGACTTTTGGCATTTCACCTCCTAGGGTTAGGTTTATGGATGTCTAGAGTTTTTGAATTCATGAGTAATATTAAAAATTCCTCTAGAGTTTCATTGTAATTATTCTTCTCAGACGGATGCACGTAGAATCCACATCTCTTCTCAGAGATATCTACCACCATTCAAGCAGGTTGTTTCAGTTCTGCATTTTTACAGTTTGAACCTATTGTATTTATTCAATAGAATATATTATTCACTGGATATATATGTTGTTATCCATATCTCTATGTTTATTGTATTCAATATGTTAATGAGTTTGTTCCACTCCTAAATTTAGATCAGTGGTATCAGAGCAATTTTTTCTTCATTTATTTTTCTTGTGCATGTCCCCGACAAGATCTAGGTACAAGAAGTTGGGACTCGAACCAATAGATCCGTTTCAATATAGATTGCACAGAGCCCAACAACAACCCATGGGGGATGAAAAGAAAGATGATGGAGCAGGATATCCTTTTAAAATGTTTCTCAAGGAATCCATTGCATGACAAAGGAACAAAATGATGACAACTTCGTATAGATCCTTCGACGACTACCCACAAGAGAAGCATCTTCATCATGAGGCCATGCAAACCCCTTCAAGGTACAAGCAAATTTTGATATTCCATTATTTGAAGGATTGATAGATGTAGATGTTGTATATAAGTGGTTGAATCTACTCAAAGGGTATTTTTTGGTCCATAATTTTTCCGATAGGGAAAATATTACTTTTTCACTCCTCAAAGACATCCCCAATGTTAAGGACTAGTGGGATACTTACTCTGAGAAAAGGGCCATAGAGGAATATGCAATATTTTCGGTTACCCATACATGGGATTCCTTTTATGATTCCATTAAATAATATTACTACCCTGTTGTAAGCCACGAGGACCAGTAAACTAGATGGACCACCTTGCATTAGGAAAGGGACCAGACAGTACGAGATTTCACCAATATTTTCCATACCTTGTGCACCAAATTGGGTATCAAAGACTCTGAGTGGCATCTGGTGCTCAAATATCATTATTGTTTGCATAGATACATTCAAACAAAAATGGAGTTTTTGGACATCCCCTCACTGGGTAGGGCTTATAGATATTCTATCAAGATCCAACAAAAATTTAAGCAGAAGAGGTGTGAGTTTGTATCTGTAAACTCCTCACAGTTGAAGCAGGGAAAAGGAAACCCCAACCCACACAAAAAGGGGTAGATAAAATATGTCTACTCTCATAAAAACCAGTCCAAGTTGCAACACAAGAATGTAAATGAGAAGATGAAGAAGGGCACGAGAAAATGGTGTAAATATCATAAAATCCCTTGGCACAACACCGAAGAATGTTGCTCCAAGAAGTCACTCATGGTTGAGTTGAAGGCTTCTAAGTCAGAGGTCGATTCTGACTCTGAATAAAATCCAGAAGGAGGGAAGAAGATTATCGATGTTGAACCCAGTGCCACTATCGCTACCACCAAATTCCATCCAAGCGAATCATAAGAACCATAGGAAGGTAAACACCTCTTTCACTTATAGATGTGGGTAAATGTGGCTCCGCTTCATTTTATTTTCGATAGAGACGGTCAGAAGAACCTGATCTCAATAGAGGTCATCAACTGACTGGACCTACTGAAAACACTGCATTCGCAGCCCTAGAAGATCTCTTGGCTTCACCAGGGAATATATCTTCATGTCAACCAACAATGTCGTCTTCCCTACAAAATCAATCCTTTCAAAGATGATGTATTGTGTGATATTGCTCCCCTTGAATTTTATGATGTTATTTTAAGATAACCATATTTGTGGAAGTGTCATGCTATGTATGAGTCTAGACCCCACAGTCTTATTATTAATTTGGGTGGACAATTGTATAGAATACCAGAGGTAGCGTTTCCTACCACTATTTCTTTAACCTTTTTTAAGCAATGTTGTAAGGTAATTTCATAGACTGGGAAGTTCCTCTTGTTTGTGATCTGTTCTCATAGTAAGAATAAGGTTGTCACTATTGGAGTTAATTCACACACACCTAGGATTTATTTTTCCTAATTTTATTCCTTGTTTATTATTCATAATTAGTCATTATCCAGTCTCCTATATTTTAGGGGAGAATATTCCACCTGGAGAATATTCTCTTTCAGTTGACACTTCAGTTTGACTACTTGAGTTGAGTTTAGATGTTGCATTGGGATCATCACCATGCACCATTGGGATCATCACCATGATAATTATACCTTGTCATGTTATCATCACCAGAGTGGTGCATTATCCTTGATTCCCTAAGTTAAATCCTCACTACTCTATGTTCAGTTAGCTAACTAAAGACTAGTTGACTAGTTAACTCAACTAGGTGGCAATTCACTCTTGTAACTGCCTAAGAGTCTAGAATAGGTGGCAGTTCACTCTCGTAACTATTGGTGTGTGTCTAGATCACTCTATACCACCACTATGGTGCATTGGTTCACCTCAAGTCGAACTCATTGAGTTATACAGAGTCTATCATGTGTAAATTATTCATTATTCACAACGTTTAATGAGAAAATTATTCATTATTCCAAAAATAATTCATTCTTCCACCTTACAAATATTTTGCATGGAAGGAGAAAATAGCCATACATATCCGATCTAGAGGGTTGTATAGGTTAACCATGAATAGATATACATAAACGACATCAGCCATAGAAAAATCCAAGTACTTAAATCGCATGGATGAGGCACTCGGAACAATTTGTAGTGTTATCTCTCCCGATCTCCTTTTTCACATATCTTCATGTAAGACTCCCAATGAAGCCTGTAAAATATTGAAAGGGATGTTTGGAAAATAGGATGAGATGAGGGGATACATGCTGGAGGTGGAGCTGCTCACATTGGATCCAAAAATCTTCGACAATATCCAAGATTTCTTTACAAAATTCAAGGATTTACTATCACAACTCAAAGATTGCGGGGTTGATAAATTGATGGAGGAGAAAAAAATGGTTCTCACCATTCTCTCCAAGCTCGGTCCTGAATTTTTTGTCAGGGATGATTTTAAGGATGGAAATTTATTTTAAAATGTAGAAAACTTGGCGAATCTTACTGATCCTTCATATGCCAACTATAAATAATTGGCGATATTTTTGTAAAAATATTCCAATTTCTAAGGATTTTATATAGTTTTTATAAAATTTTGGCGATTTTTAAGGTAAAATAATTTCACCCTATAGAATTTGGGTGAATCATTTTTAAAATAGCGAATCTTGCTTTTGGAAAAACCATGGAAAATTAGCCCATTGGCGAAATTTATCCCCTAAAATCATCCTTGTTTTTTGTATTCATATCTACATTCCATACTATCATATTTTCCTTTGGAGCCACCTGGAAGATGCCTTCTCTTGAGGATTTTATCGAATCCATGACACAAGAGAAAACCAAGCTCATCAACATGGGAACAATCAGAGGCCCAAGGGCACATGCACTCATTATGCATGATGGAAGCCAAAAATATCATAAATCTAAAGATAAAGATAAGAGGAAATCTCATGAACATATGAAGAAGGAAGGGTACACAAAACCCTTCACCGTTGCCTCCGGATCCAAAGGAAAAAAGGGAAGAAAAGGAGAGAAATGCACATATTGTCACAAAGGATTCCATTCGAAATATGCATGCATGAAAAAAAAAAATAGATCTGATGTCTCAAATACTTCAGAAAAACAACCTTGGAGATCGCATTCCTGAGGGTGCAAAGAAGAAGAAGCCATAAGATCCGAATTCCAATAAAGGAAATTCTAGCCATGCCTTGATTGCCATCAACTCCTCTCCCAATGCTTGGATCATAGATTCAGGAGCATCAAATCACATGAATAACTCAAAAGAAGTCTATTCTTCATTGGATGCATGCAAAGGTCCTCCTGCTCTGATGGGGGACAACTCTTCTTTCGAAGTCACCGACAAAGGAAGGATTGAACTCACCAATGGAAGATTCGAGAATGTGTTGCATGTTCCCAAGCTTTCTGTCAATATTATCTCCATGTATTAGATGATGAATTCTGGCACCGGAAAGAGATTCGTATTCACACCAAATTTTGTGGACATATACGACATGCAAACCAACTCCAGGGTTGCAACCGGTGAGGTAAATCATCAATCTAGATTGTATACATTTTATGAATTCATTGAACCTGATTCTACTTTACTGCTTACTCATGCTAATGAAAATAGTAGGATATGGTACAAAAGGTTTGGAAATTTGAATTTCAGATATATGCAACAACTTAGCAAGCCCAAATTAGTTGATGGTCTACAAGACATCCATTTCTCTAATGGAGTATATGAGGGATGTGTTCTCGAGAAACACCCTCAAGAGAAATTCGACAAAGGAAATTCTCAATGAGCTTCCACACCTTTAGATCTGATCCAAAGTGACCTTATGGGTACTTTTCCGCATCCATCCATCAACAAAGTGAGGTTTGTTCTCATTTTTGTTGATGATTTCTCACGTTTTACTTGGATCTACTTTCTCAAGAAAAAATATGAGGTCTTTCAACACCTCAAAGATTTCAAAGGGTTAGTTGAGACACAGTCCAAAAAGAAGATCAAAGTCCTCTGAACTAATAATGAGGGAGAGTATGTAAATCATGAGATCCATAATATTTTCCATGAGGAAGTGATTTAGTTGCAGCATACAGTTCCCTATACTCCACAACAAAATGGAGTTGTTGAGTGGAAAAACCGATCTCTAAAAGAGATGAAATATTGCATGTTGCATGAAAATTCACTACCACATAGACTATGGGCCGAAGCACTTAACTATGCAACATACATCCAAAACATATCTCCCCATAGATCTGTCAAGGATAAGATCGCTTACAAGGCTTGGAGTGGCCTCAAACCGAAAGTGAACCACTTTCACATTTTTCGTTCTCGTCCGTGGGCCCATATTCCCTATGAAAAGAGGAAGGGACTTGATCCACAAAGAAATAAGTGCATTTTTGTTGGATACCCTGACGATGTGAAGCAATATTGGCTTATTGATATTTCCTCGGATCAAATCATCATTTAGTGTAGTTTCCAATTCGAGGAAAGTGTCTTGCATGTACCTCAGCAACCACATGCAGACACCTTCACTCTTCCACCTGTTCGACATGATGAGCATGCACATGCCAACTCTTCTTCATATGAGAGTTCTGATTCAGAGGACTCGGATGATTCAGGTTCAGATTTAGATTCAGTACAGTAAGATGCAAAGCTAGAGCATCTAGATGCAGTTGCAGAGCCAGAGCAAAGGCCCAAGTGGGAACAAACTACTCTTTAGGATGTAGGGTGTTGGCGACGGAAGTCACTCCTGGATTGCAGCAGGAGAAGAGCCCGACGCCCATCAATTTTATATGTCACGGTAGTTTTTAATGGGTGATAAAATGGGTAGAGACTCAGGAAGATATCACTCAAACTCAGGGACTCGGTCCGACATGCGAGGAACAAAGGAGGTATTGTTCTAACTTCAGTCAGTGGGTTGATTTGAAAATGAGCAGGTTGAAGACTTGGTGAGAAGAGTGGACAAACTACCTCAGGCAACAGGCCTTTTAGTAATTTGTAGAAGAAAAACTCTGAAAGTGAGATCCTCTGGTTCAGAGTTTCGAGAAACTGAAAGGGGGAACTTGACTGGATTCTCCAATCCCAAGTCGTTCAGTGCTAAGAAAATCACAGGGATCGATTAGAAACAATGCAACTGTTATAGTGATCGAACTCTACATCATCCTATAACAGTTACAACTTGACTGGATTCTCCAATTATGATCCGTTCTAATACAGTGTAGAAAAATATGTGAGAGAAAAACTAAAACTCATCAAACAAGAAGTCTCAAGAGTCCAGACATAACCAGGAAAAAAATGATTCATTAAAGTTTACCACCGGGAGCCTTGCTCAACCATCGATCCTTACAAAAATGGCGAAAACGCCTACATATACTCCAAAACAACAACAATAGAAAAAACAAGACATTGCATTAAAAATATTGCGTCTGCATGTCTTCTGACAGTCTTCCCATGTAGAATTAGGATGATCGTGCGCCTATGACAGATGCTACCTTAACTTCGCATGTCCTTTGCAGGGGAGGTAGTCGAAACATTAAAGGCCAAAATGGCATGTGCATACTTCTCTATCTAATCGAGGACTTCGGCATGGCTTCTTTGGATAATCAATACATATAACTCCTTCGAACAGACTGCTTGCCAGACCCTCCATATATCATATTCAATGAATGAAAGGAGGTTTCAACCATCCATTCTTGCCTTCATTTACTCCAAGCGGAAACCAAGAGAGAAATTGTATCTGCTGGCATCTGAAAATCATGATGATCCTTTCGGCGACTGGACTCAATGCTTTTGGCCCCTTTTTATTATCTCTTTTGTTTCCCAAATGACCATGGACCTTGACCCTGCTTTTATTTCCATAGGGGCTTTCGGCGTTCATGAATAGGAAGGACTTGATCCTTGCTTATCATAGTTGCGATGGGAGAAATGCCAAGACGACTCAATTGGGCACCACGCGTCCTCCAAATATGATGGTCCTAAACTCTCCCGACGCTGCTGTGGGCCCCAGGTCCTAGATTCTCTTGTTACTTCACGCATCGAGGATATGAGGGAGCTTCTACTTGCACTTTGAAACCGCGATGGGCGAAAAGGCAGGGTGCCTAATCATGTGCCAGGTGTCCGCTTCAGATGGAGGGCTGAGACTGCCCCTTGAGACTGTGGGCCTGACTTTGGGCGCCATTGGTGCTTTGGGGTTCGGGGTTTCGAATTGTACAACAACATAAAACCTTCACCCCTTGAACTCGCGACTATTGAAAATCCAACGCGACTGGATCTCGTGCCACGCATCCCTCAGATGGACGACTGTTATTCTTCCCTACATACAATATGGGTGCGATCTATTTGTGCTATTCTCGACGCAAATCTACTATCCACGATTTCCCACTGACCGCCAATCTGCTCTTATGAAAGGATTTGGACCGTCGGCAATATAATTTCGCTCGCTTACTGGCTGGAAGCTTGAAATGAGATTTTTCCATGCTGTGCTTGGGCGCTCCTCTTACAACTTGCAGACCCGAATACTCTTGTGCCTAGGACAAGAAATGTCACTAACATTAGGCTCCATGGGGGATAGAGTCATCCCTGTGATTCTCTAAGAACTCATTCCGCAGCTTTAGTGCCTTGCTGTTGGGCTATGGAGTCATGCTCAAAACATCCCGCTGCTGCAAATACAGGCCGAAAAATAAAAGTAATAAAATAAATCTACATGCTCAAAGGAGCTTATTTATATACAGTCCTAATGCTAATAAAATATTTTACATGGGCTAGGTGAAAGAAAACTTCCACCATATCCATTCAAGCAGCTTCCTGGATAGAAGCTCCTTCCTTCTGTTGATCATCACCAGCAGATAGTGTAACCGTGACAGCATAACGAATACACTCTTCAAATTCTCCTCACATGGTGAAGTTGATATGGAATAGGGAAGCTCCAAGGCATAAAGGACATGCCACTCCATGTATTCGCCGACAGGGTCATAGAATGAGTGGCGAATCTCGGAAAGTTGGTGACAGGCAGCCTCCTCTGCGACAGAGTTGCTCACATGTGGTTGAATATCTTTGATAAGCATAGGTGAGTGGACAACTGACGTAGGATCACTGATCTCAGGCGGTAGCTACTCACTGACTGTCTCTGGAATGAAATATGTGCTCAGTTGTTCCTCTTGGCTCTCCCCCGGGCCAGATTCATATTCATCATAAATAGGGACCATGGGGTGGTTCTTCTTGCTGAATGTCTCTTCAGTATATTTATAGTGATCAAATGTGGGATAAGCTTGCTGCTCATCATCACTATAATATACATCAAAAAGGGGTTTTCTTTCATTGATATGACCCTCCTCCAGAAGAGTGATCCCGTAAAAAATTTATGTTTCAGGGACAGTGGGACCTGCTGCTTCTAGCTGCCCATACATAATCCTTTTCTCTTTAATATTAGGTAAAAATGTATCATGAGAAACCCCCTGGGGGAAAAGAGAAGAATCCTCTTCCACAACTAAGCCCTCTTTTAAAAAGAGAGGGTCTTTGTCATGATGAGAAGAGCTTCTAGGAACATCTGCTTCAACCCGATATCCAGGTGAGTCATCTACCATGGACCACATTTGCTCTATAAACTCACAATTTCCACAAGAGGCATGTTGATCATTATGAACATATAAAAGAATAGAGGCATCTGATATGATGTCATATGATTCCGTTCTAGGGCTAACACAATTAATATCATTCAACACCTCCATATTTTCCTGGAAAATACTTTCCTCCACAGTAAAAGCTTCATCATGGACCTGGTCTTCAGGGCCAGCAGAGGCTTCGTGAAGTGAATAAAACTCCTCACAACAATTTTCAAACAAACAATCAACTGGATAGTAGTATTTACAAAATGAATTGAAAGCTGTATGAAAACCTATTAAAGAGTGGATTCTCATAGTGGGAAGAGATCAAGACCACTCAAGAGCAGCTCCCTTCAATGAATACCTGAAGAGCTTAATCCGGACATCCTCATGCATGATATTGTGTCGGTGAATAGCCTCATGGAAGTCTAGTAAATGCTCAGCTGGTTCCTCCCAACTTGTTGCATGAAATTCAGGGAGGAAATATTCCCATTGGTCTCTATTAGGAAGTGTATTAGGAAACCCAACTATCTGGGAAAAGTCACAGAAAGAAAACCTTTGATCCATAATTTTCTCCATATCGAATCAGTGGAGTCACCAATCAATCCTCAAATCATGGATTCATTAGGTGAAAGATACGTAGATTCAAATATGCCTGGTCCTTGTTCACCATCAAAGGCCAGATCTTAACATTGTTGTTACCCCAGGAATCTTCTCAGGCTCAGAAAGAAGCTTCTAAAACCTTCTCTATAAAGCTCCTTAGGGTCAAATTTCAGGTGTGCTAATAGTAGTCACAGCTGAAACAATGATGTGGAAACAATGGAGTTGCCACAGTGGAATCACCAAGTGCACAATAGCAATATTTAAGGGCTCCGATGTCTAATGCACCTTCAGAATCAGAGGCTCAATGTCATTCCACCCAGGGAAAATCTTCAACTTCATCCCTGGCAATGACGCCAGAAATGTTGGCAATGGAAGTCACTCCTGGATTGCAGCAGTAGCAGAGACCGACGCCCATCAGTTTTATATGTCACAGTAGTTTTTAATGGGTGATCAAATAGGTAGAGACTCGGGAAGATATCACTCAAACTCAGGGACTGGGTCCGGCATGCGAGGAACAAAGGAGGTCTTGATCTAACTTCAGTCTGTGGGTTGATTTGAAAATGAGCAGGTTGAAGACTTGGTGAGAAGAGTGGACAAACTACCTAAAGCAACCGGCCTTTAAGTAATTTGTAGAAGAAAAACTTTGAATGCGAGATCCTTTGGTTCAAAATTTTTGAGAAACTGAAAGGGGGAACTTGACTAGATTCTCCAATCCCAAGTCGTCCAGTGATAAGAAAATCATAGGGACCGATTAGAAACAATGCAATTGTTACAGTGATCAAACTCTACATCATCCTATAACAGTTACAACTCGACTAGATTCTCCAATTCCGAGTCGTTCTAATACAGTGTAGACAAAGACGCGAAAGAAAAACTAACATTCATCAGACAAGAAGTCTCAAGAGTCCAGACATAACCAGGAAAAAAATGATTCATTAAATTTTACCACCAGGAGCCTTGCTCAACCATCAATCCTTACAAAAATGGCGAAAACGCCTACATATACTCCAAAACAACAACAATAGCAAAAACAAGATGTTGCATTAAAAATATTTCGTCTGCATGTCTTTTGATAGTCAGCCCATGCAGACTTAGGATGATCATACGCCTATGAAAGACGTTACCTTAACTTCGCATGGCCTTTGTAGGGGAGGTAGCCGAAACATTAAAGTCCAAAATGGCGTGTGCAGACTTCTGTGTCTAATAGAGGAATTCGGCATGGCTTCTTTGGATAATCAGTACATAGAACTCCTTCAAACAGACCACTTTCCAGACCCTCCATATCTCATATTCAATGAATGAAAGGAGGTTTCAACCATCCGTTCTTGCCTTCATTTACTCCAAGCAGAAACCGGGATAGAAATCGTATCCACTGGCATCTGGAAATTGCGATGATCCTTTCAGCGACTGGACTCAATGCTTTTGGCCCCTTTTGCTTAGCTCTTTTGTTTCCCAAATGAGCATAGACCGTGACCCTGCTTTTATTTCCATAGGGGATTTCGGTGTTCACGAATAGGAAGGAGCTGATCCTTGCTTATCATAGTTGATATGGGCGAAACGCCAAGACGGCTCAATTGGGTGCCACGCGTCCTCCAAATCTGATGGTCCTAAACTCTCCTGACGCTGCTATGGGCCCCAGGTACTGGATGCTCTCGTTACTTTGCGCATCAGGGATATGAGGGAGATGCTACTTGCACTCCAAAACCGCGATGGGCGAAAAGGTGGGGAGCCTAATCGTGCGCCAGGTGTCTTCTTCAGATGGATGGCTGAGACTGCCCCTTGATACTGCGGGCCCGACTTTGGGTGCCATCGGTGCTTCGGGGTTCGGGGTTTTGAAATGTACAATGACATAAAACCTTCACCCCTTGAACTCACGACTGCCGAAAAGCCGACGTGACTGGATCTCGCACCACGCATCCCTCAGATGGACAACTGTTATTCTTCCCTGGATACAATATGGGTGTGATCTATTTGCGCTAATCTTGGCGCAACTCTACTATCCGCGATTTCCCGCTGACCGCCAATTTGCTCTTATGAAAGGATCTGGACCGTCGTCAATATAATTTCACTCGCTTACTGGCTGGAAGCTTGAAACGAGATTTTTCAATGCTGCGCTTGGGCGCTCCTCGTACAACTTGTAGAATCGAATAATCTTGTGCCTAGGAAAAGAAATGTCGCTAACACATGGGATATCATTGGTGAACCAGCCGATGCTAGGAGGAATCGATCTGATTTTGAGGGGCCTCCTTTTTCACTCACTACCACCGAACCATTGCCTTCGAGGCATCTTTTCTTGGTTTAGTATTCAGATCCACAGTCTTATGGTGAGGCTGCTAGAAATCCCTTTTGGGAATCCACCATGAAGGATGAGTAAAACTCCCTCCTCGAGAACCAGACTTGGGATCTGGTTCCCCTTCCTTCTGGGGGGAAACTTGTCAGATGCATATGGGTCTACAGGACCAAGAGCGTAATATATGGACAGATCAATAGATACAAAGCCAGGCTTGTCACCAAAGGCTTTCAGCAAGTTCATGGTATTGACTATGATGAGACCTTCGCTCTAGTAGCAAACATGGATTCCATAAGATTGGCTCTTGCCATTGCGGAAACCTAGGGATGGGAATTCCATGAGATGGATGTGAAGAATGCATTTCTTCACAGTGATCTCTCTAAGGATATTTACATGGAGCATCCCCAGGGATTTATGCAGGACTCATCTTTGGTCTGTTGACTGAAAAGGTCACTTTATGGCCTCAAGCAGGCTCCGAGGGCATGGTATGCCAAGATAGACTCCTACCTATTATCACAAAACTTTGTACATTGTAAATCACACCCAAATGTATACATTCTTAGGACGATTGATTCAATTCTACTTTTAGTTTTGTATGTCGATGACTTGATGATCATCAGTTGCTCGACTTCAGTGATTGATGCAGGCAATAGGATTCTACATGACATTTTTTTATGATGAACATGGTTCTACTACACTTTTTCCTTGGACTTGATATTAGTGAGGATGCATCATGCATCAAAATGTCTCAAGCCAAGTATGCACGAGATCTCCTTGAGAGATTTCACATGACAGACTGCAAGTCTGCTCCTACTCCTTTCCTATCAGGAGTCAAACTTGAGGATGGTGGGGAGACTCCACTGGTTGAAAACAAACTCTAAAGACAACTAGTGGGGAGCTTGTTGTATCTCACACACTCTAGACTAGACCTCTCATATGCAGTTAGCATATTTTCCACGTTCAAGCAGGAGCCTGATGATCTACATTGGAAAGATGCAAGGTTTATCCTTTGATATGTATAGGGCACCATCACCTTTGGGATTCATTATGCAATATAATCTACATTAGATATCATTGGGTTTACTGATTCTGACTGGGGTGGCAATAACATTGATCGTAAGTCCACATCTGGTTACTCACTCAGTCTTGGTTCTGGGCCTATCTGTTGGTCCAGCAAGAAGCAAGTTGTCATTGCCCTATCTTTAGCCGAGTTAGATTATATAGGGGTAGTTAACATAACCATTCATGCTATGTGGCTACAACATTTTCTCACTGAGTTGGGCATTCAGTTTCATCGGTCAACCATCATATGGCGTGATAACCAGAGCACTCTGAAGTTCTGCAGAGATCCAATTCATAGGTAACGGACGAAGAACATCTAGATCCATATTCACTACATCCATGACTTAGTACATGAGGGCATCATCGACTTATAGTTCTCTCCTTCAGCAGAACAGACAACAAACATTTTCACCAAGACCTTCACTGAGCAGAAATTCCATTCTCTGCGAGGTCATCTTGGAGTGAAGGACATAGTTTCCTAGCCACTGTAGTTCCCTTTTTTACATACATTTTACCTTGAGGGGGTGTGGTTGATTTTTTCCCTCTTTCCTCACTTTATTTTCAGTGTATGTTTTGTACTTGGGTACCTAACATGGCCTTGTTGTCGGGACCCAATCTTTGTTTTCACCATAGTGATGTTTAGGGGGGGTGTTGGAGTTACTTCACACATGCATAGGATTTCATTTTCCTAAGGTTATTACTTGTTTATTATTCATAATTATTCATTATTGAGTCTCCTATATTTTAGGGGAGAATATTCCACGTGGAGAATATTCTCTTTCAGTTGACACTTCAGTTCAACTAGTTGAGGTGAGTTTAGATGTTGCATGGGGATCATCACCATGAAAGATTGGGATCATCACCATGATAATTCGACCTTGCCTTGATATCATCATGAGAGTGGTGCATTATCCTTGATTCCCTGAGTTAACTCCTCACTACTCTATGTTCAGTGAGTTAACTGAAGACTAGTTGACTAGTTAACTCAACTAGGTGGCAGTTCACTCCTGTAACTGCCTGGGAGTCTAGAATAGGTAGAATTTCAGTCCCATAACTGTTGGTGTGTGTCTAGATCACTATAGACCACCCCTATTGTGCATTGGTTTAACTCAAATTGAAATCATTGATTTATACAAAGTATATCATGTGTAAATTATTCATTATTCACAATGGTTAATGAAAATTCTTCCATTCTTTCTCTCCTTCTTCTTCCTTCTCCAATTCTCTCTGCAAATGTGTGTATTATTGTTTATCTAGATCTATTATATGTAGGTTCAAAAATTTTATATTCACCACATTCATGCCCTCTACACAGAGCCTCTCTTTGTAGCAGAAGCAAGTGGATGGGCTCGTGAAAGAGTACAGATAATTCTTCTCCTCACCCACCGGGGTACAAACACAATGGAAAGTAAAGCATCCAATTAATATAACCCTCATTGCACCTCTACATGATGGACCAGTATATCATCCCTCACTGATGGAAAATGAAGAAATCAAGAATCAGATCCAAGAGCTTCTTCAAAAGGGGCACATCAGACCCAACTCATCCCCTTGTGGAAGCCCGATTATAATGGTGCAGAAGAAGGATGAGACTTGGAAAATCTGCATTGATTACAGAGAATTAAACAAAATCACAGTTAGGAACTGGTACCCAATTCCCATAATTGATGACCTTCTTGACCAACTCAAGGGGGAAATGTTCTTCAAGAAGATTGACCTAAATTATGGCTACCAGCAGGTTCCCATCAAACCAACTAATGTATGAAAGAAACTTTTCAAATCTAAATAAGGTCTCTTCGAATGGTTGGTCGTGTCATTTGGATTAAAAAATGCACCAAGCACTTTCATGAGGTTGATGGATGATGTATTAACACCCTTCACCAATGATTTTGTGGTGGTATATTTCCTCATGTTCAATAGAACTTGGGAAGAGCACATGCGACATATTCAATAGGTTTTGAGCACTCTACGACAACACAAGCTATATGCCGAATTGGGAAAATGATTCTTTGGCATGAACATGTTCCAATACTTGGGTGACATTGTTGATGAGCATGGGGTGCATGTTGATCCAACTAAGATCCAATTCATCCATGGCTATCCAGCCCCGAGCACACTAATCGATCTTCGAATCTTCTTGGAACTGTCCAAATTCTATCGATGATTCATGTTGGGCTTCTCCTGTATTGCATGGGACCTCATCCAAGTGACCAAGGGTGGTGGAAAGGAAATTTTCGCATGGGGGAAGGAAAAACATTGAGCATTTGATGATTTGAAGTATCACTTGTGCTCATCTCCAATAATATCCTTGCTCAATCTGCAACAACCATTTGAGATTGATACTGATGCATATGACTATGTTGTAGGTGCAATTCTCACTCAACATGGTAATACAGTGGGATACCATAGTGAGACAATCTAAGATACTATCCAGAAATACACCACCCATGAAAAGGAAATGTAGTCCATTGTACAAGCCCGTCGTCAATAGAAACATTACATTCTGGGAAAGGAGATGATAATCCACACTGATGACAAGCCTCTGCAGTTCATATAGAAATAGGGGAAGTTGTAGAATGAACTCCATCAGAAGTGGTTCACCTACCTGCGACATATCCATATGAACATAAATTATAAGACATGCAACACAAATCATGTCATTGACTTCTTCAGTCGACCTCCCATGGTTACACTCAAAACTATTCTCCATTCTCTTGGATATGAGGCATATGAGTGGCCCCGTATTCATCAACAAGAACCAGACTTCACCACCACCTATCAACTCTTGGGTACATGCACCAATGTAATCAATTTTAATATTCAGGATGAAATGTTATGCCATCTGGGCCATCTCTTTGTTCCTACAAGAAATCGTACAAAGCAGATTTGCGAATCCCACTACAGTTGGATGACAAGACATCTTGGCGTGGAGAAAACTATGGCCATTCTATAGAAACATTTTAATTGGCCATAAATTCAAAAGGAAATCAACAAGTATATCATATCTTGCACTTCCTGTGAAATTTCAAAGCCAAACATCAAGAACAATGGCTTATATACCCCTCTTCCTACTCCCAATAAACCTTGGGAATCCATCTTGATGGATTACATGTATGGCCTTTTGTCCACCAAACAAGGTAATGATTATGTATTTGTGGTTGTTGATCAATTTTCGAAGATGGCCATCCTCATATCCTACATGAAAAACATCATAACCACACATATACTACCAAGATCTTCTTTGAATGAGTGTGGGTCAATTTTGGAATACCACACGCTCATCTCCGACTGGGACAACAGGTTCTTCAACACATTTTGGTCGAGTACCTGGTCACTATTGCACACCAATCTCACTAAATCCATTTCTTTTCACCCCCAAACAGATGGCCAAATAGAGGTCATCAATCATATGATTGTGCACATCAGGGATGATTTTAGGGGATAAATTTCCCTCATGGGCTAATTTTCCATGGTTTTTCCAAAAACGAGATTCACTATTTTAAAAATGATTCGCCCAAACTCTATAAGATAAAAAAAAATTACCTTAAAAATCGCCAAAATTTTGTAAAAACTATATAAAATACTTAGAAATTTGAATATTTTAACAAAAATATCGCCAAACATTTATAGTAGACATATGAAGGATTAGTAAGATTCGCCAAGGTTTCTACATTTTAAAAGAAATTTCCATCCTTAAAATCATCCCTGGTGCACATCCTACACATGTACAACTCTAAGCATCCACATACATGGGATGATATTCTTCTCTATGTTCAACACAGTTACAACATGCCTCTCCATAGCTCCATCAAGCATAACTCATTTCAGGTGGGCCTGGGCTTCTAACCCTTGGGTCCCATTGATGTTTCACTACCTCTTGCAACCACACAGACATAATCTTCCCATGTTCAGTCTAATACCAAGAAAGCCACTATATTCATTGAGCGTATTCAACACATCCACCAATAGGTCCATGAGATTTTTTACAAAGCCAATGCTAATTACAATAAGTTCCATGATAAACAAACGGTACCACACAAGTTTCAGGTTGGAGACAAGGACAGGTTACATTTGCAGAAAGAGAATCTTAAAGGGCCCCATTAGAATCTCTTCCCACTTCGCTATGGGCCTTACACTATCACCAAGGTTGTGGGTAGTAATGATTTTAAGCTCAACACTCCACCCTTCCATGGATTGAACCCAATGTTCAATGTGGACCTCCTTCGACCATATTTTCCACCATTATTGGACACCTCAAATATCACC
Organism: Picea glauca; assembly: GCA_000966675.3. Classification (NCBI taxonomy): domain Eukaryota; kingdom Viridiplantae; phylum Streptophyta; class Pinopsida; order Pinales; family Pinaceae; genus Picea; species Picea glauca. Next base: position 780,331 of record JZKD02S1811364.1, read on the forward strand.
AAATAACTGAAACCAATAGAGCTCAACCGTGACTGCATGGAACAAGAATCCACTGATCACATAGTGGACAGACATGTCAAGGGAACTCGCCAGCAGAGGATCCATATTTATCGAGTTGTCAAGGCAAGATGACTCCTACACCACAACAATTGGCTCACCCATGGCCAATTCAGTAGAAGTTTCCTCACCTGATGTGGACACTCAATGCAATCGATACCATTTATTCCTAAGGGGGGAGGGCTAATCCAAGTGGATATTGGTGTGCACTCACTTATTCCAACTGGATCCTCTTGATAGCTTTTAGTTCAACATGTTCTTTTGTACTTCTTTGTTATTATGGATTCTACACTTTTGGAGATGTCTGAATCCCTACACATATTCCAAGAGGAGACTGGTGGCCTCCCACCTAATCCAACTAGCTTATTTTGGATGTTTTCATGTAAGCACATCTTTCTGTACCAGGTCCATTTTGGGGCCCTAAACAATGTTTCTTTGGCTTTCCATAGTCAAATTTTATACATATTCAAAGTTTGATGATGTAATGTGTATTTCTCGAAACGAAATTTTGAACAGGCTATAAAGTGCCTAAACAGAGGTCATATGCAAAAGTTACAACCCCGAGAAGTTGAGGTACCAACTTACCCATAGGGACCCACATGAATTTTGGTGTTTCACCTCCTAGGGTTAGGTTTCTGGATGTATAGGTTTTTTTCATTCATGAGTAATATTAAAAAGGCCTTTGGAGCCTCATTGTAATTATTATGCTCAGAAGGATGTGCGTAGAAGACACATCTCTTCTCAAAGATAGATACCACCATTTGAGCAAGTTGTTTCAGTTCTATGGTTTTATAGTTTCATCCTATTCATTTATTCAATAGAATGTATTGTTCACTGGATATCTCATTTTTTCTCCATATCTCTATGTTTATTGTATTCAATCTGTTAATTAGTTCATTCCACTCCCAAATCTGGATCAATAAATGGTAAAGTGTTTTATATAAAAGACATTAATTTTGGGGTTAAGTGGATCTCAAAAGGAAAATCTAAGGACATCGAAGGTTACCAAGATGAAATATTAAAAATCAAAGGGTCTATCCTCATTGCCTCACATACATAATCTCTTCAATTTAACTATCCAACAAGACTTCCAAAAACATTGGACTGAAAACCTCATTGTACATATTTTTAGAAGCAGGGATAAAATAAATCCCTCTAATTATAGGACCATTATGATTAGCCCCATTTTATATAATCTATATAGAATTATTTTGGAAAAGAAGATTGACACATCGCTAGAAATCCATGGAAAAAGTTATAGAGACTGATATGGGTTTAGAGGCTACCATTCCACTATGGTCCACCTTGTTACCTTTAGAACCATTGCAGAGAGTCATAATGATAAAACTGATATCCATTTTTTTCATTGATTTTAGAAAATATTTTTACATTGTGCCTAGGACTAACCTCTCGAATATTTTAGAAGAGCTTGCAGTCCCTTTCATGTTGAGAGTTGTTGCAGTAAGTCTAATGAGAAAGTTATTTCCAATTTCAGGAACACTGAGGTATGGTCGGAAGAAATTGGTTGTAACATAGGAGACAAGCAAGGTTTTCCCCTATCCCCTACCCTTTTTGGAATCTATATTGATAAGTTAAAAATTTTTTTGGAGGAAACACATTGTGTTGGCCCAACTCTCACTAGTATACTCATCATCCTCCTTATTTACATTGATGGTATTGTTCTTATGTAGAAGAGACCCTATGACCTAAGTAATCAACTAATAACCCTCAAAGAATTTTTATTTAGCATGGTAATGTCTAGGAACACTGATAAAACAATGGTTATGATAATTAAAGGAAAAATTATCACCTACAATAATTTTGTTTATGAAAACAATAGCTTGGATGAAGTTCCTTCATACAAGTATCTTGGAATCGATATCCACCACAAGCCCAATTGGAACTATAGTGTTGAAAAAAGGATAAATGGAGGGTCGAAATCTTATGATGGCCTCAAAAATAATTGTAAATCAGTTGATCTTTGGATTTGGGATAAAAAACAACTCTTCTTTCACACTTTTTTCATTCCATCAATCAAGTGCTCATTTGGAATATCAGTTACCTTTATATTCAATCTTTGGAAGTTCTCAATGTGCTCAGTAACTGAACCCTTTTGATTGAGATTTATCAATTGGCTAAAGAAGGTATTGCTCCTTGTATCCTCATAGCGTGCTATCAATTCTTCCTTGAAAATTTTCCAAGTGACGAGTGATTTGCGAGAACAAATCCATCGATAACTTACAAATTGATTAGGTTCTAAATATAAAGAACAATTCGTACCTTTTGTGTATGTAGCACATTATGGAGATCAAAGAATTGCTCCATCTGAAGCATCCATGTGATTGGGTCCTTGCCATCAAACTTACTCATATCAATCTTAGGAACGTGGTTGGTCTTCAAACCAAAGTTGGAGTTTCTCCATTCTTGATTCACCTTCCTTGTGTCCT
>JZKD02S1811364.1:782884-807119 GCA_000966675.3 Picea glauca
GTTGGTCTTCAAACCAAAGTTGGAGTTTCTCCATTCTTGATTCACCTTCCTTGTGTCCTCATCATGAATTTCATGGGATGCATTTTCACTTTCAGGTGTTTTCTCTGTTACAAAAATTTTCAATACTTCAATGATCTCCCCTTTTAAACCCTCCATCATCTCTTGTAGTTCATATTTTGTTACTATATTATTTTGTAAATCGTTTATGTCCCTATGCATTTCTTCACCTTCATCAAGAGTCCAAGTAGGATTGTCTGGAGGCTTAGTTTTTCTATAAGTTCTCTTTTTGTGTGGCATGTTGGCTAAGTGTCACTTTTGAACCTTGATTTTGAGGTGGTTCTTCTAGACAATCTTTCTTCTATTGTATCTCCTAAGTTTTGGCCCTTCTGGGTATGAAACTTTATTTTATGTATTTCTCTAATATTTCTTCTCTACAATGCCACAGGTATGATCAAAATTGGATGTGCCAAGTGGAATTTACGGTAACTTCCCCACAACTTGCCGATTTTTGGCCTTTCCAGGAGATCTCACTTGTATAGCATGCCCCACACAAAATAATTGATATAAAATTTTGAAACTCATACCAGAAATACTATAGACTATCCACGATCCAATGAAACTAGTCCCACTCAATTTGGATACTCTAGGAAGAAGTTATGATTGTTATACCTGGAACACCTTCTTGAGACTAGTCAGATACCCTATCTTACATAGTGTGTATCTACAAATTTAAGATGAACCAGAAGATGAAATTTTTACCATAGATACCTTACTAATTTCTGTAAATATTCTTTGGATTTCAGCTTTTGAAATGTTGCAGAAAATTTTTTATAGCGAAAATTCTGCAATGACTCAGTTTAGGATGATTCCAGAACCCTATCTTGTACAGGCTATATATTTGAAATTATAAGGCCTCAGGAGATGAATTTTGAACCCAACATACCTTTATCCGTATACTAAATATCCACCAAGCCAATCCTTCTAAAACGTTGTAGAAAAAAAGTTATAGTGAAAATGCCAAGGTGTCTCAGATGTAGTAGAGAAACCCCAAGACCTTGAGCTCTGATACCATATGTTAAGAACCAAATATCAATACAACATAGAAAAAACTCAGAAAAAGTACTCAGTGCCTTGAAAAATAGATAATTTCAAATAATAAGCCTCTTCGAGGGGGCAACCTCCTTTTACCCCACTTAAATGTTGAAGTACAAGATGATTCAAAATGAAAATGTCTCCTTGGTATATATAGGAGATTAGGAGGTATAATTACAAGTAATGGCCTAAAGACAACATAAACAAAATAACATTACTAATTTAATATGCCCCAATCAAGGGGTAATGAGCCAATACTAGGGCTTAACAATTATCTTATATATATGTGAAGTTTGGGGTTGAAGTTTATATAAAGAATCTTGGAGAAAGATAAAACAAATCCAAAAGAATTTTATAACTTTTCATCTCAAAATTAATAAAAATAGACTCTATCCTATCCTCCTCATAGAATCGAGCCTTCCCCCCATTGGGATCATTTCTATGATTAGGTACTTAATGTACAAGAACAAGATAAACAAAATGGATGAAAAAAGGATCCCCAAAATTGCTTCAAAATCTAGACAAAACCACCAGTGGCTCAAGCAGGAGTGGCTTAAACATGCCAATTATTGGCTAAATCATTGTGGAATAAAACAATAATCCATTATGAAGAATATCGATAATATTAAAAATATCATCACTTATAAATTTAAGGAGAATATGTGGTGTGATAAAGAATTAGTGGATAAAAGGAAAATAATATACTACAAAGAGGTGTTCAACCCTAATTTAGAAGATCAAAATTACTTATCTATTTTGAAAAGTGCAAAGAAGAAAATCAGCATTTCTAAAATAAGAACAAAATCTCATGTTCTACATAGTGAAATTGAACGTTGGAAAAACTCCCAAAACAACATGAGCTGAGAGAATATTTGACCTTTGTGACACTAAGTGGGTAGAAGATGAAAAATAGTTCCTCTTGGATTTCCCTACCTATGCCCATATTAGATCCCAATTTAAAAATATTCTCCACATTACCGACCTTCCTAACCTCCTAAGTAATCAAAACTATGGTGATCTTGGAGCACTGTTCTCAATGTTTTTTTAGTGTAGAAATAAAATTTTAAAGAAATTAATGTAAACTCTTACCTTCTTAAAGTCCGATAGGCGAATTAGTCTCAGTAGACGTTAAACATCATCATCATCATCTTCTAAAAGTATAGGAACATTTATGAATTATATCATAAAGTTTTTATTAGAGTAAAACATCGTGAAACCATTTCATTAAAAGTGTATAGAGAAAAATGTATTATTATTCTCTATATTTAGTATTTTAAATTTAATTGAATAAATTTCATATATTATAATAGTTGTATAATATAAATTAATAAAATATTTGGAAAAATAAAATATTAATAAAATATAATAATTGTAATTTTAGTAAACAAATATAGTATAACTTTGTCTTGTAATCTTTGAATAATAAAAATTTTAAAAATAACATTATTATTAGATTATCATTATTAGTATTAGTGAATAATTATGTTATAATTTTATTATTATATTATATGAAAAATACAAATATTCAAAGCACAATCATTTAACATTTCACGCATCACAGTTACGTATTTTTTTTTTCTAAATATGTTTAATCAAGATAACAAGAAACAATTCACCTTGAAGTACAATTAAACATTATATGGCATTAATGGTTATGAATTTTTTCGATAACAATCCAAATTAAAAACTTTCATAAAAGTGATTAAAGTTAAACATTATGTGGGAACAATAAGTTTAAATGAGTGATACATATCAAATTTCACTCAAAAACAGAGAAATCATTAACAATGTTCATCATTAGCATGCTCATAATACATTTTATAAGTCCAACAATAGCAACAATAACCACAATATTATATGAAAAACATAATATACATGAGCGATATACATATGAATATACATGTCAAACATTCATCTCACAAAATATACAATAACCATGTCATATATAGATATCAAGTCAAATATTAAACAATCAATATACATGTCAATACGATTACTATCTAGGTCCACCACGAGAGATAGTTGCGTCAATGTATATGTTACCAGAGGTACAACCTCTATCAAAAACATCTATTTCAGAAATATAAGTGCTGAAAAAAGTGCACTATCGAATATCTCTCTACCAATATAATGAAGATGTGCAACACTAACCGATGTGGACATAGTGTCCAAAGCATCAAAATATTGTGACACATGTGGAGGAAGAGGAAGAGGAATGGGATCGATAGATGATGACACATGTGGACTAGGATAAAGACAAGGATCGGTGGATGGTGACACAAGTTGGGGAGGAGGAGGAGTATCATTGGAACAAGGTGAATCAAGCAAAGGAGAAGGAGGAGGAGGAGGATCATACATATATGAAAATTCAAGAACATGTGGAGGGAAAGTAGGAGGAGGAGGATTAGATTTGGATGTAGGTTCAAACACATGTGGAGTGGAAGCATGAGGAGGAGGAGGAGGAGTAGGATTGGACATGGATGACGGCTCAAACACACGTGGATGGGAAGAAAGAGGATCAATCGATGGTGCAACTAACTGATGTGGAGGTTAATCAGGAGGAGGAGGAGGATCATATGGTGGAGTAGAGTATGTGGATGGCTCTGTTGATGAGATAGATATAGTGGGATCATGAGAATAACCCCTCAAAATTTTGATGAGGTTTATGGAACCAACAATATGATGCATTTACAATGTCATGTTACAATGAAAAATCCTCCGTATCATAGATAGATCACATGCCCATATTATGTCTCTAACGAGTGTGGGTATGACTTCGTGACTAGTCATGACGTTACATAGTTGATCCTACACCTCTAGTTGGAGTCTTTGATCCAAAATGCATGACATGTGTGGTCTATGTACTAGAGGTTGGTCTCGTTCCTCCTCCATCACATGATCCTCATGTTAGGGAGTCTCATTGCCAACATAAGTGCCAATATATGAAAAAGAATAGATAATAATAATAAAATAATTGAAACAAAATGTTATAACACACTACATGTGCATTAAATAAGACATAAAAATATTCAAACATATTTATCAAAACATAAAAATAATATTGCCTCTCATATGATGGCTTGTCTGCTATAAATCATAAGTTTGGACATCCTCTCCAATCCATCCCATGTATGGGTACTCTACAATATTGAAGATAGGATTGTCCTTGATTTCGAATAAATCACATATCTCCCTACCGACATGAAAAATTGGAAACTTGTATTGGCCCCTGTTGGGCATCAAGTTCCTCCACATGCACATACCTGCATCAAACATAGTCCTATTAGAAAAGTGTGTTACTATTGTCCAAGTGACATGAACCCTCTCAAAAAATAGTGTAAATAAATTTGACGTGAATGGGAAGAATATTGTCCCATGTGAAATAGTACAACAATGGTATAATGCACAACAAAAATGTCTCAAAACCATATCCGACAACTTAATAAATCAGGGCCCCAATAGTAAACTATCTACATAATACAACATAGATAAAATAATATATTTCCCATCATATCTATACTATGAGAGTGTCAAGACAATAAGACACGAGCACTTAATGTCCTCTCTATCAAATGCACTTATCCACAATTGACCACCACAAACCTAGAACTCCAAATGGGAATGAACATGGAAGCTAAGATATATTTTCACATATTCCAGCTAGGTCTCTCCTACAACACCAAGTGGTAGCACATGGAAATGGGGAAAATACCCCCCCTCCTAGAAAACCTGGTGATGAAATACACATCCTCCTCCATGGAATAATACCACATATTTGGATCGATCCTAAACCCCTGCAACCCATCATCCCAATGATGAATCAACTGTTATAAAAACAAATAATTCCCCCTAATTTATGTAACCTCATAATAAAACTTCAAAAGTCAAATATCCATAAAAATATTTAAGGACTGGACAACACAATTGATCGGAAGTGTCTTTCTTGTATTAAAAAAATGTTATATTTCTAGCAAGCCATACCAATCAGACTATGTTAAGTGGTATCACTTTGATCTTGTAAGTCTCCTTTATGTTGAACTAAGTTAAGTCTATGTTAAGAATTCCTCTTTCCTATATATTTCTAATCGATCTATTAATATTTCCAACTCCTTGGAGTATGAATATTCTAGCATGAGATAAACTATAGTTTCTTCTACTTGGTGACATTGACAGCACCATCATGACCTTATAGAATTCATTTTTTTAATATCATCACATGCGAGAGCCTTGTTGTGTAAGCTCCACCACAAAAAAATATTTTTATTAGTTGGACATTTTAATTTCTATATAATTTTCCACCATTTGATTTCCTAACCTTATTTTCCTTCTTTAGCTAGTGATTTATAGCATATTATAGGAACATATACTCCAATTGGGTTCAATGACCATATCAACTAATACTCTTCTTATTTAATCCTAACATTGTTGCAGATAAAGAGATATATGTATCTTTTTCATTCTTTTGCATACTTTGCCCCCAAATGAATTTCTTCCCATAATAACCATTGTTTGTCCCAAGCAGTGGACTTTACATAGCTTGTGGCCTATCTATGATAAACATAACTTTTATTCCTTAAATCTTGAATCATCTAAAAGGGGATTATATTCATACGTTTCCTCCCTACCCATCGGCTGAGACCAATTGTCACTTTATCCCCTTTTCCAATTTTCTAAATCAAGTAGTTGCCAATGAGATGGAAATCACAGATAAGAGTCTTACATATTATCGTGGCATTATTTTTTTGTTTGATGGAATTTATGAGCCAATTCTCAATTGAATTAGGGGATTTATACTTATATATTACTACTTGAACTATTGAATTATCCTACATAAATATTTTGTAGAAAGATACTTTGAAATGATAAAGGAGTTTTTGAGGCCCCATCTTCCAATGACTTTTGAAAGTGCCATATTTTTCCAATAGGCCATCACCAGTCCTTTGATTTTTTGTATTCCAGACTAGATAAACTTGTAGAAATTTTTTCTAATGGTTGTAAAAAGACCTTTTGGGACAAAAAATAAATTATCTCCCCAAGACAACCATCTATTGCACCATGTGTTTATTTTCTTCTCCACTTTAGCTATCAACCACTTCCAATGACATGTTTTTTATTGATTTTTATTCAAAAGAAAGCCTATATGCTTTAGTTTCTATTATCGATTAGTCATGTTATATAAAAATATTTGAGTAGTAAAGTTGTTTTCCTTCTCATATATCCCCCATAAGGACATCATAAAAATTTCCATATTAATGACCATTCCAATTCCTTTACAAAAAAAATCCATGAAATATTTGAATTTATCAATGAACTTTATGGTTCCTTTAGAAAAAACCAATATATCATATAAAAACACTAGATGTGTGATATTGCATGATACTCCAATACCTACTCCTTTTATATTGTCATTTCCTTCTTCTTCTTTAAGTACCCTACTTAATCCTTCATTTCTTAAAATAAAGAGATGGGGGAATAGGGGGCATCCCTGTCTAAGGCCACTACTTGATCTAAAGAAATCCAATATAAATAAAGGGGTTGCTACTCCATTTAATAATACAACAAAATTTATTGAGGAAATGCAACCCATTATCCAAACAACTAACTAATGGAAAAATTCTCAATGAATTAGAATTAATCTTATGTAAATCCAACTTACCCTATCATAAGCTATGGATAGGTCCACATTCATCACCATCGATCTTTTGTTTCTTACCTTTATTAAAATAATAGATTTTTGGGAAATTTCATTTGCCTCATGGATTTTCCTTCCCTCTAAGAACCCAAGTTGTTCTATGGAGATTTAATTTGAGAGGATTATTTTCAATATCATAGAAATTACCTATGAAATCATTTTGTATATGAAATTTCATAATGAATAATACTTTTCATAATTGATACTTATACTTGATAAGTCTTAGGATTGATAATTATACAATTAAGACTTCTCATAATTGATAAGACTTCTGTCATTTTGAAATATATAGATAGTTTGATACAATTATTATTTCCCAACCTCATTTATCAAGGACTGATTATCCTCCTCCCCATTGAAAAACGTAGGGAAGGAGTTTGTTAGAATAATCACTTGTTCTATTTTAGCCTATGAGTCTTCCTTGAAAAGGGAGGAAAAATTATTTACTCCTTCAAAAGCCACGTCCTTGAAATTTGTTTCTTAGGTACCATCTCCCTTATAAATTATTTAAATAGAGTTTATATTATTTCTATAGTTTCCATACATATGGAAATTGTTTTTATTCTCATCCCTAGGCTGTAGCCAAATGTCATAATCTTGAGTCTCCATTATTGTTCTTTTTCCAAATGAATGTGTCTCCTTTTATATTCTAGTATATTTACTACATTTTTATATTCCTTATTCATAAACCCAAAAACTTCCATATTGTAGAGCCCCTGTAATGATCCCTGTACTTCTCTTACAACCCTATCATCTTTCAACATTTTTTCCCTTGCTCAATTACTGACTACCTTTTTTTCCTCTTAAATTTTGTTGGAATTTAAGAGTATAATATTTTAAATGAGCATTAAAAGCTTTCCAAATAGATTTGACTGAATTCCTCACAAAAAATTCCATATTCATCAATTTTGGATTTAGTTTGAAGGAATTCATAGGTTTCTCTACTGTAGGAGAGAATTCTAACACAAAAGAATTACGATCATACTCTGGTATAGAAGTGGTGACCCATTTTTTGACCCTAATGACTTCATTTAGGAAGGATTTAGAAATTAAAAGCCTATCGAGCCTCTTAGTAATTTTGGCTTTCCAAACTCTCTTGTTACTTCAAGTGGGAGATAGCTTGGATGGTTCAATATCCAAAAGAATAGGTTCTTCCATTCTTATAGCAAAACATCTAGAGAGGGGGTATAGTTGAGAACCCGAGAGCCCAGCCCCAAATGCTCCTAAGGTGAAATCCATGTCCCCTTACTACAACTAGTCCATTTTGAAAAATCTATCCCATAGTCCATACTGTCCATGTAAGGACCATAAAAATTCAACATTGTGATAGATTTCCCTTAGTCTATAGAAAAAAAGGAAATCCTTATTCCTATATGAAAGGCCCACTAATTCGTGAGAGTGAAGGAGCATTTATTCCTTCTAGTCACATTCTGACTCGGTCTCCCAATGGCATCAATAAAGCATAAGTTCTAGTTCCTAAGCAATTTAGAGTGTTTCTAAGTGATTTTATCCCCCTTTATCATTTCTCTTGTAGTTGTATAATATAATGTTTGATATGGTAAAATAATATCTTTATGGCCAAATTATTTGAGGGGTTATCCAACCCTCTATATTTTATGATCAGAAAAACATTTGGATCCCTCTAAATCATTTTCTCTAAGAGATCAAATTAAGGATAGTTTTCTCCCATACTTGACTTCTGAGGATGGCTAACTTTCCTATAAAATCAATAATTTCTTTTATTTTAGGTATTAGACTGTGCTTCATTAGTTATAATGGATTGGTGTCTCATCTTCACTCCCCATCTAGAGAGATGTTTGGATTAGGGTTTGCTTTCAAATCTTCTGGAGTTTATCCGACATCTACACCCTCTATGATTACATGAATAGGTATGAGAGGTAGTGGGTTGGTTTTCTTTATTCCATAAAAAATGTAGAAAATCACTCAGAGAGTCTTGTTCTTTGGATCCACCCTCATTTCCCCATGTCCCAAAAACAAAATTTTCTAAGGAAATACTTTTATTTAAAGTGTGAGACTCACGAGTCTTACCTGAATTTTCCTTGTTTTCTATGTTCATGTTCAAAGGCCATTTGGAAATACTTAAAATAATACATATTATTTCCTACATGTACTCTATATTATTTCAAGTTCCATTTTCTCCAAACCTATCAAATGATTCCTTCAAGCCCAATTCTTTTGCATACTTGGATAATTGAATTGCAAAGTAAGGTCTCCAGAATATTGGTAGTGTACACATGTAAAAGGTGTCCACTCATACTCTAGATTGATATGGAAAAATTCATATTCCCTTCTAATATCTATCGAATTGTCTAGACATTTTCTCACCTCCAACCCTATGAAGGTTGAAGGAATGCAGTAATATTCAGTCTCTTTAAAGGATAAGTTTTCTTCATAAAATGTACTTAAAGTGTTACCAGTTTTTTTGAACACTTCCTTGGACCAAAACATCAATGTATATCTATGAATATGAACCCATACCAAGAGAATGTACACACTATCTAATGCAGGAGCATCGCCAACAATAAGCGAGTGGAGGACAAGTGCCAATGCATTTTGGCACATGATGAATTGTTTGAAATTTTTTGAAGTTTGATATGCCAAACTTAAATGTAATAGTTAAGAAGGATCGTACTTATAGAATGTAATCATACCTTGAGCGTCCCACTCTTGTCTCAAGGACTAAGAGGAATTTATGCTAGTTAATGTAAGTAGGTAGATTTAAATTCCTAGATTAGACAATTTTAGGAGCCGGAGGCAAAACAGATATAGACACCCTCACTTGTATCATTGTAACATTAGCATGATCAATAAAGAGAGAATAGGAGAGCAGAAGTAGAGAGCTGTGTAAAGTAGAAACCCATGTACATAAGTTCTGGATCAATACAAAGATCTTTAGTTCAGACTCATGGTGTTCAATTGCTTTCCGTGTTTATACATGTTGATTGATATGTGCTTGTTTACTCTCTGGTATGCATTTACTTTGATGCGTGAATGTATGATTTCATGTTGAATGTTTGAAATCTGAAGAGAGGGAGAGTAAGGAATGAGTTTCAATTGTTTCTCTGTTTGAGCAAAAGTTTTCCTGCAACGAGTGCAGTGAAATTGTCTGCAAGGTGTGCGTTGACAGAAAAGGGAGATCGTCTCTGAAATCTCAAGAGGGATAACATTGTTCTCATTCTCGCAGAAGTGCAAGTTAAGAACATGAGCCATGCAAGGTATGCATAGGCTGAGTAGATTCTCATAGTTTGCAACTTGAGGGAAGAATTGAAGGATTTTTGCTGCGAAGAAAATGTGCAGAGTCTAAGAATTCAAATACTTGGAGTGTATTTGAAGAAGTGTCGCAAGGAGTGCATGCAAGAATTTTCCCCAAAGGACTTGAGGATTTTTCAATCAAGCTCAGGAGGGATAGGATATTCAAAGTTGTCGAAGAAAATCTCAAGAGAGCTAGTGCCTTGAAGCATTGGAAGAAGGCGCAACAATGTTTGTTGGATGGTGGACAAGTTTCGTGAAAGGCATACTTGTTCATTTTGTAAGAGTGTTAAGGAGGAATTGGACGATCGAAATTCTTTGAGGGGAATTCGCGAAGTCCCCAGAATTGTCAGATCTTGCAGAGGAGCAAGAAGTTTACGGTGGGTGTTTTTCTATGAGCAAGCTCAGGAGAAATCAGGTCGTAGGATCTAAACCAACAGGGGCCATTGGATCACTCATGAAATATCATTTCGGGGTTTCGTGAGTTGGAGAACTGAAATCCTTGCCTCAATATTTGCGAGGTTGCGAAAGGAAAAGTCGTGAAGCCATGAAGGAATCTGAGTCGTCCAATTGGAAGGACACGTGTTGCAAGATCACCCATATCAAGGATTCGAACATCAGAGGTCAGAAGGAGAAGTCCTTCAACTTCGCGAGTAGCGAAGTCATGAGAGAATCGCAACTGTCCATCTGAGGAGGATAGGTTACAGAGATCTAGGGATCTCGCGAACTAGAAGATTCACAGGGTGAGATCCCAAGAGTTGGGTGCTCCAAGTCGTGAAGTCGAAAAATCACAAGGAGTGAGGATAACCATCGGATCCAGGTCACAAGAGGACCGTTGGATGAGGAAACCCATTGCATTTCGTGCATTCAGGGATATGGAGGTTGAAAGGAGTTGTTTTCGACATCAGAAGTCGTGAAGTGTTGAAATCTGAGGCACAGAGGAAATATGTGGCAGAACCATAAGGTGGGGCCCATGTGACTAACAGGTGGACATGCATCGCCTGAAGAAAGGAGTCGACACTCCGTTGACTTCTCGCATCTAGGGGATTTGCGAGATAAAAGAACGAGAGCTCAACCCTTCAACTCGAGAAGTGGTGAGTTGCGAGAGGCGCTGGCATTTAAGCCTAGATGGTGGTCACACACAGAGGGTGATGACAAAGAAGAGCTATACCCATTTCGCGATATCGGGTATCGTGAGATTCAAGAAAAAGAGTCGGGAGTCTCGAGTCACGAACTCGTGAGATTGCGATCTTGGAAAAGGACCTATGGATTGATAAATCGTGATTCTAGTAGGGAATTGAAAGAGTCGATCTCAGCACAAGGGCCTATAGGTCTGCATCAATTTTGGTATCAGAGCTTGAATTTGTTTGTATACATTAGACATGGAAAGTGAGAAAGAAATCTCAGCCATCCTGCCAAGAAGAAGAGACAGACAAACACTCGATCCACCATAGGAGAGGGAAATTCCAAGAGGAAGGGGTACACAGGTGCCAAATCCAGCCATGGAGAGAGAGATGCGTGACATACGCGCCAGACTCGTGGACATGGAGACAACTCAGAGGCGCATAGTTGGTGTTGGAGATGTCAGTGAGTCTGAAAGTGACGATGAAGATGGATATGAAAGAGAGGAAGTCACGGTAGAAGATGCAGCAAATGAACTCCTTATTAGGGTTGTTGCAAGAATGGGTGCTAAGGAAAAAATGGATATTCCAGTATATGAGGGAAACCTAGATGCTGAAGAGCTTCTAGACTAGATTAGAGCTCTCGACACATATTTTGACTATGAAGATGTCGAGGAGGACAAAAAGGTCAAACATGTTGTCACAATATTGAAAGGACATGCAACATTGTGGTGGGATGACCTACAAGCTGAAAGACACTGCAAAGGCAAGAAGAAGATCAAGAGTTGGGATAGGATGATCACAAAGATGAAGGCAAAATTCATTCCTAGGGATTATCAAATTAATCTGTTTTGAAGGATGCAAAATTTGAGACAGAAGCTGATGTCAGTGAAGGAGTACACTGAATAATTTTACAGGCTAAACATCAGGGCAGGTCATCATGAAAGTGATGATGAAAAGGTTGCTAGGTACATAAATGGTCTGAGATATGACATTCAGGATGAGATGAGCATGATGACCATCCAAATGGTGGAAGATTCTTATCAGATGGCTCTAAAGGATGAAGAGAAGCTGAGATGAAAACAAGGTCAAAGAAGCCAAGGTAGAAGTCAGCCAAGAGGCAAATCAGTTGCCCAGGATAGAAATCAGGAACCCAAGGAAGAGTGGAAGAAACATCAAACTTAGAATGAGAGAGGTAGAAGCTCATAGAGAGGGTAGAATACCGAACATAGAGGTCAATATGTTGATGGAAACATTTTTCCTCATACTAGAGGTAGAGGAAGAGGAATAGGTGGAGTAGTGAAATGCTTCACATGCAAAAAGGTCAGACATAAATCTTATGCATGTCCAGAAAGAAATAAAGAAGGTGGTGAGACTCACATTTTCGAAGCACAAAGTCAAAATGTTGAGGCAGAAGATCATTGATGATGCGAAAAGTTCTCTTAACACTAGAGAAGGAGGTGGAGAGTTCGGTGCAAAGGAACATACTTTTTCGGACCACTTGCAAGACCAAGGATAGGGTATACAAAGTCATCGTGGACAGTGGTAGCACAAATAATCTCATTTCTACAGAGATGGTAGAAAAGATGGAGTTGCATACTATTGAACATCCAAGTCCATACAGAGTTTCGTGGCTACAAAAAGGGCATCAGATAAATGTCACTAAACAATGTTTAGTTGAGTTTAAAATAGGAGGGTATAAAGATGAAATACTCTACGATGTCATTCCCATGGATGTTTGTCATCTATTGTTGGGTAGACTGTGGCAATATGACAGAAATGTGATTCATTATGGGAGGAAGAACACATACACCATAGAGAAGAATGGGAGAACTCACATGTTGCTTCCAATCAAAGATAAGGAGGTGAAACTTGAAGTAAGCAATGTTGTACTTCTCATGAGTGGGAAGGAACTTATTACAGAGGTTAAGAAGAAGGAGGAACTGCAATTCATTGTGGTCAGGAAGCCTAATTTTTTTTTAACCAGTACAAGGGTAGATGATTTACCGGAAGATGTTCAGAAATTGTTGGAAGAGTTTGTTGACATAGTAGTGAACGAACTACCTCGTTCGTTTCCACTGATCAGAAGTGTGAGTCATCATATTGATCTCATACCTGGAGCTAGTTTACCAAACAAAGCAACGCACAGATTGACTTCGCAGGAGAATGAAAAAGTCAAAAGACAGGTCCAGGATTTAATGGACAAAGGGTTGGTTAGAGAAAGCTTGAGTCTGTGTGCTATTCCGACAGTGCTCAGTTCGAAGAAAGACAGAGGCTAGAGGATGTGTACTGACTTGAGGCAAATCAACAAGATAACCATCAGGTATAGATTTCCATTGCCAAGGATGGATGATTTGATGGATTGCTTGAGTGGGGCCAATTTTTTTTTGAATATTGATTTGAAAAGTGGATATCACCAGATTCGTATGAGAGAAGGTGATGAATGGAAGATAGCCTTCAAAACTAATGAAGGGTTGTATGAATGGGTTGTTATGCCATTTGGCTTAACGAATGCACCAAGTACCTTCATGAGATTGATGAATGAAGTCCTGAAGGAGTTCATCTGAAAATTTGTCATTGTGTATCTGGATGACATACTAATTTTCAGTAAAACAGAGGCAGAGGATCTGAAACATTTTTCTATAGTGATGCAGAGGCTATAACAAGAGAAGCTACTGATAAACATGAAGAAATCCTCATTCATGAAGATAGATCTCATTTATTTGGGTTTTGTTATTTCTGCAGATAAGTTGAGGATGGATCCAGATAAGGTGGAGGTAATTAAGAATTGGCCATCACTAAAGAGTATATTTGAGGTGAGACGTTTTCACGGATTGGCTAGTTTCTACCAGAAATTCATCAGGAATTTCAGTGGAATTAGTGCACCAATGATGGACAAAGTGAAGAAGAGACACAAGTCTTTTCACTGGATAAGAGAGGATGATAAAAATTTTAATTTATTGTATTTCAAAAAGACATTCCAAGTAAAATGTGATGCAAGTGGATTTGCAATAGGGGCAGTCTTGAGCCAAGAACACAGGCCGATAGCATACATCAGCGAGAAGCTAAATGAGGAAAAAATGAAATACTCCACGTATGATAATGAGTTCTATGCTATTATTCAGGGATTAAAGAAATGGAGACATTACTTAATCCCAAAGGAGTTTGTCTTATATAGTGACAATCATGCTTTGCAATTTGTGACTCAACAAGAGAAGTTAAATCAAAGACATGTTAAATGGGTTGAATACATGCATAACTTTACTTTTGTAACCAAGCATATTTCTGAAACTGCTAAAAAAGTTGTTTATGCTTTGAGTAGGAAATTTTTGTTGTTGCAGGAGTTCAGAGTCAAAACACTGGGTTTTGATGATCTCAGGAACATGTACAGAGATGATCCAGATTTTAAGGAGGTGCGTGAAGCATATGAGAATCCAATTCTCAAGGAAAAGAGTCAATGGAAAGAATACATGATCCATGAAGGATTATTGTTTAAGGGTAATCAACTTTGTATTCCAAAATGCTCCATGAGGGAGAATTTGTTGAAGGAGAAACATAGTGGAGGATTGGTCGGGCATTTCGGTCATGACAAGACATTCTCAAAGCTAAATGAGTTATATTTTTGGCCAGGAATGAGAGCAGGCGTCAAAAGATTCATGGAGAGATGAAGAATTTGTCATCATTCAAAAGGAAAGAGGCAGAATGCAGGATTTTATCAACCGTTACCCATACCTGAGAGGCCGTGGGATGTGGTAAGCATGGACTTCATATTGGGGCTACCGAGAACACAAAGAGGGTTTGACTCGATATTTGTAGTGGTAGATAGATTTTCTAAGATGGCACACTTCATACCATGTCAGAAAACCAATGACACAACTCACATTACGAATTTATTTTTCAAAGAAGTCATTCGACTTCATGAATTACCAAGGAGCATAGTTTCGGATTGAGACCCCAAGTTTGTGGCACACTTCTGGATAACCTTATGGAAAAAGTTGGGAACAAAATTTTCATTCAGTTTAGCTTATCATCCTCAGGTGGATGGATAGACAGAAGTTGTGAACAAAAGTTTGGGAGACTTGCTGAGGATCTTGGTAAGAGAACACCATAGTCAGTGGGACAATATTCTGCCACAGACAAAATTTTCTTACAATGATTCAATCAACAAGAGAACATGGTAGAGTCTGTTCCAAATTGTTTATGGGACACAACCAAGAGGAGTATCTTAACTGAGGTATTTAGAACAGGATGAGATAAGAAGTGTTTGTGGAGAAGATTTTGCCGAAGTAATGAAGGAACTTCACAGCCAAGTGAAGGAGCGTTTGAAAAACCCGAGCCAAGAGTATGAGCACAGAGCAGATCAACACAGGAGAAAACTTCAATTTGAGGTTGGTGATTTGATTCTGGCACATCTAAGAAAGGAAATATTCTTGAAGGGGACATATAACAAACTAAAGATGAAGAATATCGGACCATGTAAGGTCTTGAAGAAATTTAGGGCAAATGATTATGAGATTGAATTACTCGATGGGATCAAAATTTCTCCGATATTCAACATCTCATATTTATACCCTTAAAAAGGTGAGGAAGCAGAAGCAGGTAATGAAAAAATAGAGGTTCAGTGGACTAAACAGATGCCATTTGTAGAGAAGCCACAGATGGAAAGCATACTTGACAAAAGAGTTAGCAAAAGGAATAGGTGAAAGGAATATTTTGAATTCTTGGTCAAGTGGAAGGGACATCCAGTTGAAGATTCCAGCTGGGAAAATGAAACAAAGATCCAGAATAATGGATAGACCATGCAAGAGCTCATGGACAGGAGCCCATGAAAATTTTCAAGCAAGGGAGTATGATGCAGGAGCATCGCCAACAATAAGCAAGTGGAGGACAAGCGCCAATGCATTTGGCACATGATGATTTGTTTGAAATTTTTTGAAGTTTGATACGCCAAACTTTAATGTAATAGTTAAGAAGGAGCGTACTTGTAGAATGTAATCAGACCTTGAGTGTCCTGCTCTCGTCTGAAGGACTAAGAGGCATTTATGCTAGTTAATGTAAGTAGGTAGATTTAAATTCCTAGATTAGACATTTTTAGGAGCCGGAGGGAAAATGGATATAGACACCCTCACTTGTATCATTGTAACTTTATCATGATCAATTAAGAGAGAATAGGAGAGAAGAAGCAGAGGGTTGTGTAAAGTAGAAACTCATGTATAGAAGTTCTGGATTAATACAAAGATCTTTAGTTCAGACTCATGGTGTTCAATTGCTTTCTATGTTTATAGATGTTGATTGATATGTTCTTTTTTACTCTCTGGTATGCATTTACTTTGATGCGTGAATGTATGAGTTCATGTTGAATGTCTGAAATCTGAAGAGAGGGAGAGTAAGGAATGAGTTTCAATTGTTTCTCTGTCTGAGAAAAAGTTTTCCTGCAAAGAGTGCGGCAAAATTTTCCACAAGGTGTGCATTGACAGAAAACAAAGTTCCTCTCTGAAAGCTCAGGAGGTATAAAATTGTTCTCATTTTCATAGAAGTGAAAGTTAAGCACATGATCCATGCAAGGTGTGCATAGGCCAAGTAGATTCTCAGAGTTTGCAACCTGAGGGAAGAATTGAAGGACTGCTGCTGCAAAGAAAATGCAGAGAGTCTAAGAATTCAAATACTTGGAGTGTATTTGAAGAAGTACCGCAAGGAGTGGATGCAGGAATTTTCCCCAAAGGACTTGAGGATTTTTCAATCAAGCTCAAGAGGGATAGGATCTTCGAAACTGTCGAAGAAAATCTCAAGAGAGATAGTGCCTTGAAGCATTGGAAGAAGGCGCAACAACATTGGTTGGCTGCTGGACAAGTTTCGTGAAGGGCATACTTCCTCATTTCGCAGGAGTGTTAAGGAGGAATTGGATGATCGGAATTCTCCAAGGGGAATTTGTGAAGTCCCAAGAACCATAAGATCTTGTAGAGGAGAAAGAAGGTTACGATGGGTGTTTTTCTATGAGCAGGCTGAGGAGAAATTGGGCTGTAGAATCTAAACCAACAGGGGTTGTTGGCTCACTCACGAAATCACATTTCAGGGTTTCGTGAGTTGGAGAACTAAAATCCTTGCCTCAAGATTTGCGAGGTTGTGAAAGGCGAAGTTGCAAAACTGTGAAAGAATCTGAGTCATCCGATTCGAAGGACACGTGTCGCGAGATCACCCATATCAGGGATTCAAGCATCGGAGGTCAGAAAGAGAAGTCCTTCAACTTCACGAGTAGCGAAGTCATGAGAGAATCACAACCGTCCATTGGAGTAGGATGGGTGGCAGATATCTAGGGATCTCGCGAACTCGGAGGTTTGCAGGGTGAGAGCCCAAGAGTTGGGTGCTACAAGTCACAAAGTCGCAAAATCATGAGGAGTGAGGATAGCCATCGAATCCAGGTCACAGGAGGACCGTTGGATCAGGAACCCCATTGCATTTCATGCATTCGGGGATCCAAATGTTGAAACGAGTTGTTTTCGACATCAGAAGTCGTGAAGTGCCAAAAGCCAAGGCACGAAGGAAATACATGGCATAACCATAAGGTAGGGTCCACGTGACTGACAGGTGGACACGCAATGCCTGGAGAAAGGAGTCAACACTTTGTTGACTTCTCGCATCTCGGGGATTCACGAGATAAGGGCCCGAGAGCTCAACCCTTTAACTCGTGAAGTGGCAAGTTGCAAGATGCTCTGGCATTTAAGCCTAGCCAGTGGTCACACACAGAGGGTCTTGATAGAGAAGAGCTATACCCATTTTTTGATCTCGGGTATTGCGAGATTGGAGAGGAAGAGTCGGGATTCATGACTCGCGAACTCGCGAGATTGCAAGTTATGAAAAGGACCCGTGGATCGATAAATCATGATTCTAGTAGGGAATCGAAAGAGCCGATCTGGCTCAGAGGAGACGAAGAATGATCCTGTGAGCAGATCTCGGCCTGAGGGCCGATAGGTCTGCATCACTATCTCACCAAGAATCAAACTCTATATTCCATTTCTTCATGAATAGGAATTGAGATACACACTTCTGGTGATGCTACAATATTTTTCCTTCTTCTTCAGGAATCACAAAAACCTAAACTAGATATCCTTTGACTATGATCAGGGTGTGTGGATATGCCCTCTCCATTGGATGGAAATTAATCTTATTCAAATTCTTCAATTCCTTGCTACCCATTCTCTTCCTAAGAAAACGTCCTATGAGTGTCAAAACCCCCATCTCCATTATCTTATTTAGATTGGTTTTACCACCAAGGTTCAGGTTGATGGCCTCCTATTCCTTTTTTTTTTATATTTATGCCTCTTTGGATTTTTTGGTCCCTACCACCTCCAAATATGAGGATGTAGCACCAAATTGTGCTAAGAAAACCAATAATGGAAAAACAATCATGCCAACCAATAAAACAATTCCAAAGGAAATCAATCTCTTTGCATCTTTCATTCAAAGTAATTTTGAATTCATACTTGGTGAAATAAATCACAATCCTCCTCTTACCATGCATTAACATTTGATGGATCTATAGGATCGGGTTCAGAACTCCATACGTGTGGTGAAATCGTTAAGTATTTATGGTCCTTGGATTGATTGCCTAGAATTTCATCACCTTTTTCTCAGCTTTTCTTAAGGTTTTGGCACCTTGTACACCAACTGCCTACACCAACTCACCAAAAATTTCCATGGTGGCTCATATATGGGGATAAACCCTAGATGGTTGTTCATTTATAATGTCATAACTTAGATAAACTGTTTATTAGAGATTTTGTTGTTGTAAATTAGATTATCAACTCACAAAAAAAAATTACTCTTGCTAGAATAATCAATCGAAATAAATAGGAAAATAAATATTGGAAACCAAATCTCATATAAAATACACAAATATATTATTTCCTTCAAATCAACTTATCATTAGAATAATATCAAATATTATAAGGGCTCCCTTACTGGGAAAATGGCCCACTTAGAAATACAAAAAACTATAGACAAAACCTACAAACCCTAGAAACTCCTCCATGTATGTACAATATTATACATTAACCTTTCCATATTTGTGCATTCCTTCCCTCACTGTATCCCATGTACATACACATCTTGACTAACCTGTGAAGTGTGTACAACTCTACTCATTTGTTGTGTCTCTGATATGTGGGATCTTCTTATGACTGCTCTTGTTCTCTTTCCTCCTCGAACTATACTAATCTCTAGATGAAATTCCTTCTTCACCTATCTGATATATTATTTAAACACAATCCTTTGTGATTACATATTGAGAAAAAATCCTTCTTTTCTCTCCATAATTTCTTTCTCTTTCACCCTAGCCTTTCTTTTATAATATTGAGTTATACCATAACCCTAATCTCCAAAGTGATTGAAAATTGAGATTAAATATCACCTCACTTGAGATAAATGGATAAAATTTAATTCACTAATGATATAAATTTAATATTTCATTAAATTAAACGCAACTAATTAATAAAAGAACTTTATTTTAGTAATTATTTTAATTAAAGTAAATTTATAAGGTTGATGTCTTTGGATGACTTCCACATGTTTAGAAACTTAGACCTATAAGGAAGTACCTTTCCAATGTTACAACCATAAAAAATACCTCTTATCTAAGAAGATACTTATGTAAGAGCCACCTAGAACTGGGTGTCCCTATAATCCTAGCACAATTTCTTGCACATCATCCTGCCCCATGGAATCCCTCCAAATATGTTGGTATGTTATTTCCTGAACACTAGAAGAGTCATAATCAGTGATGATACTCATTAGTTCCATAAAGTTTGTAAACTTGTTTAGAGGCCTTATCTCCCCCAATATGATCCTAGGAGCCTCAAACATCTCATGAGAATCCCTCAATGTCAGTTCATACCAATTGAGTCTTCTAACATAATTGGAAGGGGAAAAATACTCCTCACTAGTTTAGACCTGCATTTATGACACATCGCCAAATGGAAGGTTAGATACGGACTGGGGTTGTTTAATTAACCCAATCTGTTTGGCATGATCTAACCTGGTGGTTTTAATGTCTCCATTAGCCAACTAGGTCCTAAAAAAAAATAAAAGAAAATAAACTAATCTAAAGCTATGATTCTAACAGTTGATGTACTAATTACAAAATGTTAAGCTAATAGTGTTACTATACAATGATTATATACAATGTATATACAATTTACAAGGTTTGTTGCAAAGCCTTGCGAAAGTGATTGTTTGAAGATAATGTTTCTAACTAAAATTAAATGTGAACAATACTCTTTTGGGTGTTTAAAGATATTAAAAAAATAAATACTAAGTGAATATGATTGAAACAATGACACAAAAAAAATCAAAGCTAATTAATGCAATCATCGTTTCATTCATATATAGACAACTCTGAATAAAATAAAGCAATGCATCTACTAACCTCTAATTGATCAACCAAAAAAATCTAAAGTTCCTTTTCCTGTGTTGTATGAGCTCCTGCTTGTCCTTTATTAAATGGAAACATATGATAGAACAAACATAGTACTTCTAGAATAAATTCAAAGAGGTGTTTGATATTTTTTGAGTGAATTTATAACAACATAAAGACACATAAGTATTTTTTATGTGATCTTAAGATAACCAATCGCTGAAGATGAAAGAAATTTGAATCCCAGGTATTTATATTATCAACCATTCAATTTTAAAAGTAAGCTCAGAAATGATTAAATGATTGATTGATCACGAATATGAAATGAACCAACATATCATGGACAACATTCAAATAATCATCGATATGAAATATCATGTGAAGAAAAGGCTAAATCTAAATCAATAGGATGATAATTCATAACATATAAATGACAGGAGAATGAAATGGAATAATCATTAAATAATTCACACAGGTCTAAAGACAACAATGAATTGTTTTCCCATATCAATTCCCAAAAATTACATGTCCATACTGTAGTCCCCAAAAATTTGTCTTCAACACTAAACAACAACCACTATTTAAACATGTCTTGGATCAATAACCTCCAATCATACGAGATAGAGGATGATCCCTTAAAATAAGTCTTCTTTAAAAAAATAGGATAACAAAGGAACACTCATGTAGGAGTTCTTTCATCAAAATTGATTACATAAATGACATTTTTTTATCAAACAAAATGAGAAATTACTAACCCATGCAACACATAATCCATGATTTCTTCTCTTTGTGAATATCATCATAATTGTTTTTCTCCTCAAAATGATAAAACAAAATTGATTTTTTTTTTTTTTTTTTTATGTCTGGAGGAATCAGAAACTAGTTGGGCACGTGCTTGCGTTACATGTGGCCATGTTATCCAACTGCTACCACTATAACCTCCAGGTGTGCCCATGATTCCCCTTACGCGGCACACATTGTAAGTCGGGGGGAGTTGAACTCGAAACCTCATGGAACTTTATTTTCACGGCACTTGCCAATTGAGCTGCCCTTCCGAGGGCAACAAAATTGAATTTTAGATAACGATAAAAACTAATATTTACAAATAGACTAGCTACATAATCGTGAGATTATGTAGCTAGTCTTAAATTAACAACAAAATCAAAATAAACTCTATCAATTTTATTTTTCCAACATATTTAAATCAAATAAAATCAAAACAATTTTTACCAATTTAGACATTAGACAGTGAAGCATCTGATAAGTCTGAGCTAATTATAGTGTTGAAATTCTATGCATTCTTGATAATCACATTACCAACGCGTTTAAACCTTTTGTTTTTCCTTTCAACATTGGATTGAACACATGCATTTAGTCCTTCATTTTCCTTCTCAAGCAAGGAATATCGAGCTGCGATATGGTTTAATTGTGCTTGGAGATAAGGTATATCCCTATAGTATCGTTTGACCCAATTGATGCATTTTTCACAAGGTATAAGTGCTATGGTAGGTTGAGGTTGGGTGTGTTTTGCAAAGGGAACATTGGTCTGTTCTGCAACTTGCTTCAAGTCGTGACGTATACCAACAAGGTCTTCTTGATTTTTTAGGAACGAAGGTAGCTCAGAAACAAAATCATATTGTATAGCTTCTATACTGGTTTCATTTCCAAGGACATCATCATGTACATATTCTTAGGCAATAAATTCATTGATCTCATCGTCGGACAAGCGATCATTGACCTCGATCACTGAGATGGAGCTCAGATGATATTGTTGGTGATTTCTCAATTTTTTGGATATTAACCTTCCTGGTCTCTTGTTTAGAAAACCTGAATACGAATTATTCTATTCCTTATGCTTGTGATTTTTCTTGACAAACAATTTGTTCAAAACACCCTGAGTTGGATCAACATTAGGAGCAAAATAAATCTTATTCTTTAACACATATATAACCTCTTGTAACGATTTGTTGGGCATGAAATCATATCATGGCTAGGGATATGAATAGAAACAGAGTTTCTCTCTGTGGTCGCATGGTATTCATGTGGATCAACACCTTGATTTTAGATAGTAGGGTTACAGGGACTGGTGTTTGTATTGAAATGAAGAGGTGATTCTACCGTATTCTCAGGTAGGGTGAAGTTATTTCTACACAGGAAATCTTCCCATGTATCCCCAGTCTTGGATAAATGCGAAAACATAAGGATCCGAATAAGACCATGGTGAAAAAGACTTGACATTGGGTTAAAATTTTGTTTCTGATAAAGTTTAGACATTTTCTGCAAGCTCATAAAGAGATAGAAAGAAATATTTAAATTGAATACTAGAAAAAGCATCAGCAGGAGGATGTGATACAAGAAAACTAAGCCATATCTACCCTTACAAGTTATGAATTTCTTAATAATTAGAAGGAGGACGTGCCATCAAGGTTTGATGAGAGTAATCAGTGTACCTTTAGGAAATCACTTCGATTTCTTAGAGACCATGAGAAAATTCCAAGCTACGTGCTCGATTTTGGAATTTTTGAACCATCGTTCTCCCTCCTAGGATAGTTCTGTACCTTGAGATATGTTATCCTCGGTCACTTTGAGTTTTAGATCACCAATATTATCTTTGGATCCATCAAACGACTGAGACAAATCTTGTGCAACTGCTAGGTTATAACCCTCAAACTTTCTGATGAAAATTTCCAATCCATGTGCCACCATATCGCCTATGGCATCATCCTGGGAAGGAGGGATTGCTAGTGATTAGGTTCAATTCTTACCACGAGATCCATGGGTACTATCACATAGGAACAACAAGGGCGATGAGAGGTAAGTTTCACTTTCCAACACAAAATCATTAGGAAGTGGTCTGTGAAATCAAGAGAGTCTCGATGCCTAAGGACTCAGGAGGCTATCATACTTGGAAATTTGATCTTTGGGTGGATAAGAACCAGAGGACGTGTAGGATAGTAAACCATTCTACATAATGAACACTAAACCGAAACCATCACCACTTGCCTACTTGAATAATGAATGTGATTATGAATTATGCAGGACAATTGGATGATGGGGAATTGTAAGTGCATTAGTCCTGTACCAGGGTGATAGGATTGTGATACGTCTGATAAGAGAAATATGCATATTTCAAATTTTAACCCAAGGTTCTGCGCAATTAAGCATATCAAATGTAAAAATCATATAATCAACCATAGATGATACTAAATTACATCTCCCAAAGTGAATAAAGCAATGGTAATGGATCAACAAAAAAAATATTATCTTATGAATTTAAGGTGTATAACAATATAATGCTCAGAGATTGTCGGAAGAACCATAGTATTTAAGACATCTTGTCGTCGACGTTTCGGATCCATAACAGGATCCATCATCAGGACCAAAAAGTCTGAGAAAGATAGTGAGAGAAGAGATTTTATTAAATAGTGATGAGGCGGGTGAAAGAACTACGTTTTGGCTGGGTGAAACCCTCTTTTTTAGGAAAAATTTAGGGTTGACTGGGAGTTTTAGTAAAAACTATATTAATTTTATGTTGGTTAAGGTTTAATAATGAGGAAACCCTAGTATTAAGGAGGTACAATTAATCTTAAGTTAATTTGACTAAGCGATGTTAGTTTTGTCAATATTAATGTTAGTTAATTATAGGTTGGA
>JZKD02S1811364.1:816193-832086 GCA_000966675.3 Picea glauca
CCAGAATAAATTCAAAGAGGTGTTTGATATTTTTTGAGTGAATTTATAACAACAAAGAGACACATAAGTATTTTTTTTTTGATCTTAAGATAACCAACAGTTGAAGATGAAATAAATCTCAATCACAAGTATTGGTACTATCAACCATTCAATTTTAAAAGTAAACTTGAAAATTATTAAATGATATATTGATCACGAATACGAAATGGACCAACATATCATGGACAACATTCAAATAATCATCGATATGAAATATCATGTGAAGACAAGGCTAAAGATAAATAGACAGGATGACAATTCATAACATGGAAATGACAGGAGAATGCAATGGAATAAGAATTGCATAATTCACACAAGTCTAAAGCCAACAGTGAATTGCTTTCCCATATCAATTCCCAAAAATTACATGTCCACACTGTAGTCCCAGAAACGTTGTCTTCAACGCTAAACAACAACCACTATTTAAACACATCTTGGATCAATAACCTCCTATCATATGAGATAGAGGATGATCCTTGAAAATAAGTCTAATTTACAAAAATAGGATAAAAAAGGAACACTCATGTAGGATTTCTTTCATCAAAATTAATTACATAAATGACATTGTTTTATCAAACAAAATGAGAAATTATTAAGCCATGCAGTGCATCATCCATGATTTCTTATCTTTATGAGTAGCACCATAACTAATTTTCTCTTAAAAATGATAAAATGAAATTGAATTTTAGATAACAATACAAACTAATATTTACAAATAGACTGGCTACAAAATCATGAGATTTTGTAGCTAGTCTTAAATTAACAAAAAAATCAAAATAAAATCTATCTATTTTATTTTTCCAACATATTTAAATCAAAGAAAATCAAAACAATTTTTACTGTTTCAAAGGTTAGACAATGAAGAATCTGATAAGTCTGAGCTAATGATAGTGTTGAAATTCAATGCATTCTTGATAATCACATTACCAATGTTTAAACCTTTTGTTTTCCATATCAGCGTTGGATAGAACACATGGTTTTAATCCTTCATTTTACTTCTCAAGCAAGGCATTTTGAGTTTCCATATGGTTTAACTATGCTTGGAGATAAGGTATATCCATGTAGTATCGTTCAACCCAAACGAGGAAATTTTCATAGTGTACAGGTTCTATGGAAGGTTGTGGTTGGGTGTGTTTCGTAGAGGGAACCTTGGTCTGTTCTACAACTTGCTTTAGATCGTGACATATAGTAGCGAAACCTTCTTGATTTTTTAGGATTAGAGGTAGCTCAGAAATGAAATCATATTGTATAGCTTCTATACCAGTTTCATTTCCAAGGAACTGGTCATCTACATCTTCTCGTGCAAGAAATTCATTGATCTCATAATCAGACAAGCAATCATCGACCTCGATCAATGATATCGAGCTTAGATGATCTTGTTGGCAATTTCTAAATTTTATGGATATTAATATGCCTGGTCTCTTGTTTAGAAAACTTAAATACGAATTATTATGTTCCTTATTCTTGCAATTTTTCTTGACAATCGATTTGTTCAAAACACCACGAGTTGGCTCAAGAGTAGGAGTAGAAGAAACCCTATCCTTTAACACATTTATAACCTCCTCTAAATATTTTCTGGGCATGAAATCATCTTGTGTATTTTATCCCAAAGGGTTCTGAATAGAAACAGAGTGTCATTCTGTGGTCGCATGGTCTTCATGTGGATCAACACCTTGATTTTTGGTATTAGGGTTACAGGGACTGGGTTTTGTATTGAAATGAAGAGGCGATTCTATTGTATTCTCAGGTAGGGTGAAGTTACTTCTACATAGGAAATCTTCCTAAGTATCCCTAGTCTTGGATAAATGCGAAAACAAAATGATCCAAATAATACCATTGTTAAAAAGACTTCAAAGTGGGTTAAACTTATGTTTTTGATAAAGTTTAGACATTTTCTACAAACTCATAATCAGATAGAAAGGCATATTTAACTTGAACCCTAGAAAAATCATTAGCAGGCAGATGTGATACAGGAAAAATAATCCATATCTACCCTCACAAGTTATGGATTTCTTAAGAATTATAAGTAGGACATGTCATAGAGGTTTGATGAGACGAATCATTCTACCTTTAGGGTAGCACTTCAATTTCTTAGAGACCATGAGAAAATTCCAAGGTATGTTCTTGATTTTGGCATTTTTGAACAGTCATTCTCCCTCTTGGAATAGTCATGTAGCTTTAGCTATGGAATCCTAATTCACTTCGAGTTGGAGATCCCCAATATTAGCTTTGAAGCCATCAAACATCTGAGGGAAATACTGTGCAATTGCTAGGTTATAACCCTCAAACTTTCGGATGAAAATTCCCAGCCATGTGTTACCATATCGCCTATGGAATCGTCATAAGCGAGGAGGGATTGTGAGCCATTAGGTTCAATTCTTACCACGAGAGCCATGTGTACTATCACATAGATACAACAAGGGTGACGAGAGGTATGTTTGGCTTTCCAACACACAAGCAGTAGGAAGAGGTCTATGAAATCGGGAGAGGCTCGATGCCTAAGGACTCGGGAGGCTATCATACTTGGAAATTTGAGCTTTGGTTGGATAATAACTAGAGGATGCATAGGATAGTAAACCATTCTACGCAATGAACACTAAACCCAAACCATCACCACTTACCTACTGGAATAGTGGATGTGAGTCTGAATTATGCAATACAATAGGATGATGTGGAATTGTACGTACGCCAATCCTATACCAGGGTGATAGGATTGTGATACGACTAATAATAAAAAGATGTATATTTCAAATTTTAACCCAAGGTTCTGCGCAATTAAGAATATCAAATGTAAAAATCATATAACCATAGATGAGACTCAATTACATCTCCCAAAGTGAATAAATCAATGGTAATGAATAAAAAAAAAGATTATCTTACAACTTTAAGGTTTATAAACATATATGTTCTCTTTAGGTGTAATCCCTTTAGAAAAAAAAGCAAACAAATCACAAACTATATGATGATTACTCAAGCAAAGATTTTTTTCTAGTTTCATGCTTGTGGTCACGAAATTAAACAAGAAAAAATGATAGATTAAAAATGAAAAACTCTTATACTCAACTAGGCCAATGAATCTCCTCAAAACCAAATACATAAACGTTTGTAAGTATAAGGAGGAGGCAACTACAATTTTTTTTTATCCCTTGGTGACAAATTTTTATTATGATAAAATTTGACAGAATTGTTGACTGCCAACGACTGTAAAGTTGACTCCCTGAAATGGAAGTCTCTAAACTATGTTCTCCCTTTGGAGCCTTCTTCTCCTCATCCTATTCCACTGACATTGGTCCATCCACTAAAAGGAGAATACCTTCTTTTGAATTCTTTTACAAAATCTCCCCGAAAAATTTATCCCTTCACTTTATATAGTGGAGATTGATTGCAAAGGTCAGTGGGAAGAGGTTTTTGCAAAGGTTGTTTTAAAATGCATATTTAAGTTACAAACACATCGATTCTTCACTTCTCAAAAGAACCATCATACATTATAATAAAATTAAATGGCATTGGTTCCTATCTCTATCATTATTCACACCGAGGTAGGGTAAATAAAAGAAATTACCATACTAATTTTCATTTTTATAGTTCATCCTATGCTTCCAAAATTGAAATAAGGCATTGATTCTCATCCTCCTTCCAAAGATGCCCCTTTTTTGGTGCTCTACAATGACTTGGATAAATCCTTTGTTAGATTCCACACATTTTGAAATTTTTGAGATTACCATGAATTTTCATTTCCTCTCAATGGTGAAACCATGCCTCCTAGAGACACAAGAGGAAAGGTAAATTGTTTATTACCTTCCTATTTTCATTTGCATCCCATTAAAATTTGAATTTATCTTGAAATTTCACATTTTTTTCTAAAACATTTCCAATTCCATGCGTTGTTCCTAAAGACTTCAGATCATCGTTAAGTGGTGCATATTGTGTTAAAATCATAGTAAGAACCACCTCTGGTGCATCTAATATAAATTTACACATTAGTGTCGTTCAAGGAATATCACCACGATAAATTTAAAAAAAAAAGTGTTGCATCCTTTGGAACACCCTGCCACCTACTTGTAATTGGTTTCTCCCTACACTGGTACATTTCACTCAATTAAGAACACCACTAAATTAATGATATATAAAATTTAATGTAGTGGTGAAACCATTTTAACCACATGTGTGCATGGTGTTGAATATAGAACCATACCGAGACAAATATTGTCAAACTTGGCATAGTGAGGTGACTCATTGGATGCCCCGTTCTCGATGCTCTATTCTTTACGAAACATCGCTGAAAAAAATGATGATGCTCCAATATCATGGTAGCACTAGTTCATTAATACTAACACATCAAGCTACTTCAGTTGTGATAAAACAATTTAACGTGGCAAGGCCCATAAATGCAACAAACATGCTCGTGTTGTAAAGAGAATGACACTAGACTGAATATTTTATAATCTATTAGTGATGTGCATCTTATTTGATGCACCACTAAAATACATGGTGGTGCGAGAATACGCATGGATTAATAATGCATAAACACTAAATTTACAGACTACGATAGGTTTTGAAAAATAATCTTCGCAGTTCCTCTTTTATAAGGCCACATTTTCAATTCATTAGTATGACAACGTACTACTAGACATCATGTAGATGCTCTGGTAAAATGGGTTCACCAGTCCTTTCAGTTTAACAAAGTGAAATGGTAATTTTACGAGCCATAAATTTTATCATTGCGGTGTGTCTTTGCTAACAAAATGAACTGGTGTCATTAAAAATACTATGTCAAGAAAACATTATACGATTTCATGTGTGAGGGTATTTGATTGGATTCCCCATTATTAATGCTCTATACAATCCAATGTCGGTGCTAAAATAACATGGTCACATTGGTTCATTCATATTAACATATCACATCTCTTAAATAAACTAAAAAAAAATAACCTAGTGGTCCCTTTAGGTAGATAAAACGCACCAGTGTTTTAAAGAGAACAGCACACAAATTATTATTTCAGATTATAATGTTGCAGTGCATCTTATGGGACACACCTCTAAAATATGTGGTAGTGTGACAATAAATGTGGAGAAATGGTTTGTTTTAGTAATAATATTGCATGGTGGTGTTTTTTTCTAATATAGAGCACTATCGATGGGATGTAGATTCTATTTTAGGTGCAACAATAACTTTTATATTTTATTTTTTTAGATACAAGTTAGTTATAAATGTGTGTGTTTTATAATTTAAATTTATTTTATTTATATATATGTGCCTAACAATATTTGTATATGAATAAGAGATGACAATGATGGGAGGAGAAGTAGCATCAACAAATAGAGGTTGAGAAGCACACATTTGTGCATGATTGGGAGGCTAGGGAGAGGAAGAGGGATTTGTTTCCTTTCTCTATTTCACAACCGACACATGCCCTATTGATGGATGTTGGACTCCTCAAGTTTTATAGGGAGTGTACATCCCTTAGGGGGAACTCTTTGTTTTTATAGTAACTGATCCTTCATTGGGATCATGGGTGACAAGGGTTCAAGGTCAGTCCCGATATGTGTTATCCTCCCATGAAGAAGGATGTTGATTTCATCACATTTTTGTCTAGGAGGTGGGAATGTTGGTGCCATCTCCTTGAGCTACCACATGGTTTTTCAAGAGAGATCCAATGGGGAATATGTGCATAGATATGTCCATCCAAAGGTTCATTTCTCTGTGGATTTCCATGTTCGTGGTGGTTATCTATAGATACATTCATTTGGTAGAAAGGAGGTTTAGTTCTTATGTATTATTCTATCGGAACTGTCACAATATATCTATAATGGGAATATTATTAGTTGATCTTTTTTATATTATGTATATAGTTTAGTGTAGAGGCTCCGATTGATTAGGTTGTTGGAGATTTCTTGAGATGGTTTCGTTTTGCATTAGATCATTTTTGTGTCATTTTACATGGTAGGATATTCTTTCCATTCCTGTGAGAGTTATTTACAATATTTGTTTATAGGGTTCATGCCACTCGACCAATAGTACCCTTATTTCCTATTATTCCTACGCTTCATGCACGTATGCACATATGGGGGCATTTGTTTCCCAAGAAGGGCCAGGTCAAGTTTCCCATTACTCTATTCAATAGGGATGTATGTGATTTATTGGTGAGTGAGGAAAATCATATCCTTGATATTGTACAATACCCATACGCGGGGTTGGATTAGACAGGATGTCCAAACACCTGATTTAAAATAGTTGAGAAACAATCTCAGAGAGATAATACTATCATTACTTTTTTATAAATCTAGTTGCATATTTACGTCTTATTTAATGCACATGTAATTTATTGTAACATTTTGCTTCAATTATCTTATTATTGTTATCTATTGTTTTTACAAATATTGGCACATATGTTGGGGATTACTCTTCCCAAAATGATGAGGTGATGGAGGAGGAAGAGTACTAGCCTCCAGTATAAAGGCCCCACATGGAACATAATCCATATTCATGAGTCCATATAGAGGTGTCATATTATATATGTGGTGTTATGACTAGTCACAAAGTGGTACCTGTACCAGTTAGAGAAATATTATGGGAACATGATATCAATACGATGTGGAGGAATCTACCTCATGACACAATGTTGTTGATGCATCATATTTTTGTTATCGTCAACCTAATCTAGAGGCTGAGGGGTATTTCTCATGATCCTATTACTTCCCACTCATTAGCATATACATCCACATATTTTACTCCACCACATGGTCTTCCTCCTCCTCCTGCTTCTCTTAAACATGAATCGATTGCACCATCCACCAATCCTTTTTCTTCCCCTACACGTGTATGAACCTCCATCCATGTTTGATCCTCCTCCTCCTCCTACTTCCCCTACACATGTTTCTAAACCTGAATCCATGTTTGATTCTCCTTCTCCTCCTCCTCCTTCCCCTCCACATGTGTTTGAACCTACATCCACATCGAATCCTTCTCCTTCTCCTCTTCCTACATTACGTCCACGTGGTTCACCATATTCCACTGATCCTCCCCCTCCTCCTCCACTTGTTTCACCATCCATTTCTCCTTGTCTTTATCCTCCACATGTGTTATTATCCATTGATCCCTATCCTCCTACTCTTCCTCCACATGTTTCATAAGATTTTGATGCTTTGGAAACTATGTTCAGATCAGGTACTACCATACATCTTGATGATTTTGATAGAGAGACATTTTGGTGTACTTTTGTCGACATTTTTTCTGACATAGATGGTATTGATAGAGGCTCTACCTCTGGTAGTAGAGAAACTAACACATTTGGATCTAAATGTGGACCTAGCTAGTAGTGGTATCGATTGACATGCATATTGATTGTTTTATATTTATATGTATATATCACATATTTATTGTAGATTTTGTTGATATCTATGTTTGACATATATATTCATATGTATATCGCTCATGTATATTATTCTTTTTATATAATTTTGTGGTTATTGTTGTTTGATTTATAAAATGTATTATGAGTATGCTAATGATTTCTTTGTTTTAAAGTTAAATTTGAGATGTATCACTCTTTTAATTTTATAGTTTCCATAGAATGTTTAACTTTAATTTTATGAAATCGTTTAGTTTGTATTGGCTTTTTTTTGTTTGTTAGTTTCTCAGTGACATGTGGGACTAAACTGTGGCTAGGAAACCGAGACTTAGGGGAATCTAAGCCATCAAAATCACTCGGGGATCGTACCCATCCTGAGCCACACCAACCCTTAACATGGTTGGATTTTTTGTCCTGGCAGGTTTCGAACCGGTGACTTAACATCACAGAGTGCCTTAACAATACACTCTATGACCGACTGTCTTACACCTCAGGGACCGTTTAGTTTGTATTGTTATTGCAGAGAGTCATAACCATTAATTCCATATAATGTTTAACTGTTCTTCAAGGTGAATTGTTTGTTGTCAAACAAGATAGAATATGTTTAGAAACATAAATATTAAAATATGATGAGTGAATGATTAGGATTTGAATAATTATGTCTTTTTCATATATTATAATAATAACATTATAACATGATTATTCATTAATAATAATGGTGATGATGTAATAAAAAATTATTTTTTTATTGAAATATTACAAGACAAAGTTATAATATAATTGTTTACTAAAATCAAAATTATTATATTTTATTAATATTTATTTTTTCCAAAGATTTTATTAATTTATCTTATCCAACTATTATAATATATGAAATTTATTCAATTAAATTTAAAATAAAAATATAGAGAATAGTAATACATTTTGATCTATACACTTTTGATGAAAGTGTTTCACAATTTTGTACTCTAATACTAACTTTCTAAATCTTCTACTAAAATTTAATATCACGAAACATTTTATAATTAATATTTTACGATTTAGTAAAATTGACAAAGTTGTTATAGTTTTATTTGACACCACATATGTTGATGGTAACTCATTTCCCTCAATTAAATACATTTCCCTACCTGCAAGAAGCAAATCCCCCTTTTTCTCCCTAAAAATACTTTAAAAAACCCCATCTCGCTTGATTTATGTCACTTGTCTTGAAACATCTCAGGTATGTACGACCCTTTCTAGTTACCGACCCACATACATGTTACTTTGGCTAAAAGAAATAATAAATCATGAAATTTAATATGGATTTGATGAGTTCCTCTAGTTCATGGCCTCCTATACCCCATCCATAACTACTCCAACTGTAAAAAAGGAGTATAGATTAGATCCTTGGGGTGGAGGAAAACATAACAGAGAAGTGTGTCTTTATGCTATCATTTTAATTATAGTCTTGCAATTCCACTTTTCCCCTTGCATTTGAAATTGTCCCTTCCATTTGGAAACCCTTTCTTTCAAAAGTTGTGTTCTCCCTATCTTGTTAGGAAGAAATTCTTCACCTTCCTTGGACCTATTTGATTATAAAGTATTGGAGGTATTGTTTATCATTTATATCCTTGGATGGAGGAACTTGGAGCCTATTTTTGGGACCATTCCACATCAATTACATGTTGTAACAAACTTTTATGTTGCTCATAATAAAATATATCTTGTTCTCATCCAATTTAATATTTTGATTCATGTTTTAATGCATTTTACATCTTAAAATCATTTAAATCTATTATGAAAGTTGTAATGATCATGTTTTAGTTAGTTATTAGATAAATAATTGTTTTTTGTTGTTCATCTCTTTTCACGTAGAATATTTCAAAGGATTTTTGTGGAAGAGTGTTGGAGCGAAGGTATTCACATGTGATCGACATCAAACGTTAGAGTCCAAGTTCGTTCTCTTCTATTTCCCTTGAAAGTCATTTATTGTAAAGTAGTTATTCTTGATTGATTGTTTGATTTGATGTTAAGACTGATATTTTAGGGTGTCACTTTTCATGGCCCCGATCCGTAGCCATACAAAAAAAAAAATCTGTAACAAAAGGTTTCTATACTTTTAGATAAGTATGGATCATTACAAATTTTCTTAATTCCAACTAGGCTCTAGAAAACGAGTCATTTAGAATTGTCATGTCCTTTCTATCTTGACACATATTTTGAGGATAATGTAAGAGAAATGATTAATATAAGTTTATATGATTATGAAAATAAAGGATGGATTGGAATAGGTTAAGGCCATGATAGTTGCACTAGTTAAGGTCGGGAATGTCATTAAAGTTGGTAATGACAACACCACAAGTCTGATTCCGGAACTCGCATATGTTTCAAAAAGTTATTTTTTTGGAATTGTCCTTAGAAGTTCCATCAAGGTAAGTATATATATTTTTTATTTTTTATTTTTTTAAACAAAAAAAGTTTTGAGGATTGATTTTTTTAAAACAAAATATAATTAAAAATATATCTTTACTACTATCAACTTTGTGATATCTTGATTAATGATTAGTAATTCAAAGGTTAACATAAATATATGTTAATACAATAAAACACAATTTTTCTATAATAAATAATAAATATGACAATAAAAATATATCAATACCACATCTTATGCGTGTACTATGTAATGTATTTTCAATATGGTGGTTGTAAATGGTTGTTAACTTTTCATATCCAACGTAATTATAAAATGAAGAAAAAAAACATAATTGAAAATTATAGGTACCCATAAAAAATTGACACATCCATAATATAAATGATGAAATAAATCATTTACAAATCATTCTTCATTCCCATCACCCTGATTATCTTCCCCGCTTGGAATTGTAACATTGTTTTTTTCATAAAATATGTTTAGACCTTGGATCACGTCTTAGTATGAACCACGAATCCCCATCCAACACATATAGGTGAAAAAAACACTTCGTTGCAATGTTTTAGGAAAACATAAGGCTCCTTAGTTTAAACCCACATGTTTTTAGAGTAAACGCATATCATCCCACTATCAAGGCCTTCCTTTAAATGATCAGGATAAGGCATGCTTATACCATTCAAATTTTTGAATGCTTTCTTGTCACTATCCCATTTCATTATTTTCTCTTTATACAATGTGACCCATGGTCACATTGCCTACGCATTGTAAAGAATGAATTTATTGATGGCATCAATTTCTAAATTCATTGTTGTATACAAAAATAAAAAAATAATATCATGAGATCAAATATATATTATCAACTTAACAAACAAATTTATTGATGGAATCAATTTCTAAATTCCTTGATGTATACAAGAATTCAAAATGAATAGCATGGGATCAAATATATATTATCAACTTCAATGTAAACAATTTCTCTACACTAAATTGAAAAAAACATAACTAAATTACTCTTTACAAACAACATTTTTCCATTTTTTTGGAGTAGCTCCCATTTCATTTTTTCCTCATATTGATGGTTGTCCCAAATGATTGTCCCTATCACGTCATCAATTTTCTTGATGCGGCCACTAGAATAACAAAACAACTCATATACTATATACCCCTCTTCTATATAGCTCTCTAGTTTTCCCCTTTGTCAAAAAAACCCCTTAAAGTTTTCCATGTACCTCTCTAAGAAGAACATCCAATGACATTAGAGAAACACATGTAATTCAACCTCATTAGGTATGTGAATACTACCAAGACTATAAAATGAATGGGTAGTTCCCTATCAAACATAAAAATAATCTCAAATATCTATTGATGCCATCATGTAATGCTATCCATATGAATCTCCCTTGATGTGATCCAATGTAAAAATGTAGATAATTTCGATATGACACGTCACAGATCTTGGGGGAAGTCATGGTTCATAGAACCACACATGAGAAAAGGATAATGTCACTGTAAAATAGACACACATATCATTAATTTCCATAAAATTGTGAGTCCATAGAATATTTTTACCGATGTCAATATAGAAGAAGAATCATGTATTCAACATACATACCCTTAGAAGTTTTAGATGGTCATGCAATTCCAACCTTGAAAAATCCCCTTCTATAGTGAAGTTATGTCATAGATTCGACCCATATAAAGAAGGTTCCTTCACACCCAATATAACATCCACATCACCTTCTTTAAAACACCACGATGGACCTACCTCTCCTCTTGTTTCTTTTCTTGGTCAATGTCTCTTTTTAGTATTTGAAGCAATATGATATATCCTGACAACCAATGTGTCTCTTTTGTTAGATGATATGTGCCTTCATAAATAATATGAAACATTTTTTAATATTTCATGGGATCTAGTAAGTGGCCATTATTAAGATGCTCCCAATAAGGAAGCTCATAAAATACATATTTCCTTTTCATCCCAATTGGAATTTTTTCAAAGAAGGTGTAAAAACATTCAAGATCATAGAACATAGGTTCCCCATTTGAATAAAAAATTCTACCATTTCCTTATCCTTCTCTGTGTCATATTCCCTAATCCAATCTTGCAGTGTCATTATTTAAAGTCTTTGAGCTCTCTCTGGTTTACCATTGAAAGCATATGAAAATATTCTATACGGATGGTATCTTGGGAGGGATACCCTCAAACAATCATAAATAGTATTTCATAGGTGGTTGGACTACATAACTTTTATAGAAGTTCCACAATGCTTACGTCAGTGATACCCTTTTGTTACAAGAGTTGTGATCTTATTGTATACAAAGCATGTTAGTGTCAAAAATATAGTTGCACCAAATGAAGTATGTAAAAAAACAATAAATATATAAACAAATATTAATACCCCATTTTTGAATCCCCGGATTAAATAATGTATTCTTTTTACTTTACGAAAGGTCGAAGTGACCAAACAATTAAGAGAGACTAAAGCACCTAGAAAGTTTAATGTTGTTATTATTATTACTAATAACATACATCGTTGGATGCTAGACAAACAAGGGAAAGAGTTATAGGGGGCTATGATTCCACAAGAGAGGGGGATAAAGGGGATAAGTCTTTTATTATTATTGTTATTTTGTTCACCCATATTCGCTTTAATTGAGAAAATTGGTTGCATGAAATTCTTGGGGGAAAGGTCATATAGTTCTTGATTTCCAAGTAAATATATGTAACATCCCGCTCTGGTGCACTGAGAAAAATTATTATTTGAGGACACTTTCTCGCAAGTGATCTGGACTTTCTGATGTTAAAACATTTATACTTGATTATGATGCATTATGATAGGCGACATGATGTTTTACTATGTGATGTAGACAGGTGCTATTTGAATCAGTTGTATTGAGTGTGCAGGGTTTTGGACCTTGAGGATGCAGAGGCATCGGTGGAACCCCCTTGGACTCCGGATTGAGTTAGGGAGTGTGATTTTGGGTTGATTTATTTACGGTGATATTTCATTTGATTTGATGATATGATATTGACATGTTCTGACATGATTATTGATGATGCAGGCTGACAATAGCTTGCCGACCGAACTCACATATCGAGTAAAGGGGCCACACACACGATTTCCAGAGAGGTTGAGGGAGAGGTGTGGACAACAGCCCTGCCATAGCCTACTAGAACTCCCTCCATGGCTCGAAATGTAGGTTAACGATTACCTAGTTCGAGAGGATACACGATGCCGTGAGGGAAGACTGCGACAGTCGCTCATGATGATTCTAAGGGGCACGCAATAAGGCGAGGGCATTATTCCTTAGATCCCTTAGTCTCCCACAAGTTCACCTGGCGGAGTGTTGACTCCAGGGTTTATATATGTCTACCAATCATCCCAGTTGGCGAGTGGCACCCTTGGAGCACGTGGTGCATCCTGAAGGGCACGTCGCACAAAAGAAACACAAGAAGCGAGTGGAACCCTTGGAGCACGTCGTGCATCCTAAAGGGCACATCGCATTGATGTGGATGAAGGGAGCAAACCTAAATATCCCTAAGACAATAAAGCCTTAATAAATTCTTAAACAACTTCCCTAACTTAGTGTCGCCCAACTCAAAATCTAAGTACTAAGTCTAAAACTTTTAGGGTAAAATTTTAGTCTAACCTTAAGAGAAGACCCTGGAATAAAAATATAAAATTAAAAAAAAACCCACCTAAGTAATAGTTGGGTCTTCATAAAATTCTTGGGGCGATGACAAGGGTAAGATTTAAAGTAAATCTAATAGTTTTAAAATTATACAAAGAAGAAATTAATTCCTAACTTGTGGGAGAATGACATCACCTATGTGGTATAACATAAAGAAAATTCCAAAAAAAAAACTAAGACCATTATCCTCTCATTATCCCTGTCTACATTATTAAACTATCATCCATCACCTTAATCTTCCATTATCCATTTCCCATTTACATCTCCATTTCATATTATTAAATCACCATCCTTTCCCTTAAATTCTCATTATTCCTCTTTTATGCTACACATCTACATTTCCCATATACATGTTTGTCATCACTTTAATCTCTCATTATCCTATATATATATATATATATATATATATATATATATATATATATATATATATATATATTAATGATAAATTAAAATGATGGATAAGGATAAATTAAATGATGAATAACATGCATGTAAATAGGAAAACTGAAATAATATATATATATATATATATATATATATATATTATAAATTAAAAAAAAAAAGGGAAAAGGGGGGGGAATAATAAAATTTGAGAAATGAGCCTTTTAATAAAAGAAAGAAAATAAATTTGGAGGGAAGTGGGGGATGAATGACACTTGTACAATGGATAAATTTTAGATGTTTTCATTAAAAATTAATTTAAAAAGGGGATTTAGGGAAAGTTTGGGGGGAAAAACTCTATAAAAGAAAGATAGATGAGGAAGAAGGGGGGATGGGCTGTTAGGTGTAGTGATGTTGCCGAAATGGGGACTGGATTGATTGATTGTGAGGAGTTTGGAATTTCTCAGCTGGGATTAGAGTGGTAGCTCAGCCTTGGAGGCTAGATGGGAAGCTAGGTATACTATCTGGACTGTGTGTGGACCCTTTGCGGCTCGGGGGGCTAAGGGTGAAGCAGAGTACCCCTAGCATTTGGCTGGGAGGTATCGATGTAGTCTCTACGGTCAGCGAGTGGGAGCGGCACGGATCAGGAGCGACACAGAGCATGCGGTCATCATTCAAGGCAGGCGATAAGGCCAAGGTATGCTCTTTTATTTGTAGAGTAGAATGCATTGTGACTACTCTGCAAATTTATCTCACCTCTTATATAGATTTACTGCTTCATGCTAGAAGAATTTCACCGAGATGAAGTTTAATGGAGATTATGGTGTATTGTATTCGGTTCATGGTAGGAGCCATCCCTCTACCCCGCTCGTTTTTGACAAATTTTACATGGTTAAGTTTCCTAAATTTTTATGTCCGAGTGGACTCCCAAATTTTGTGTCTGGAAATTTCTCAGGCAAAATTTTTATGGCTGGGTCGAAACTTGAATCCTTATGTCTATTTCCGACTATTCTTTTTGTGTTTGAATTTTCCCCCTTTTTATTCAACTCTGTATGTCTACTCCATTTCCTAAGTTCTTATGCCGAAATTTTTAGACCAATCTTTATATTTGATGCACTCCGGGATTATAGTCTGAAGTTTTTGTCGTTACGAATTTACATGTCTACCAATTCTAGGTCAAATTTATAGG
This sequence comes from Picea glauca, assembly GCA_000966675.3. Classification (NCBI taxonomy): domain Eukaryota; kingdom Viridiplantae; phylum Streptophyta; class Pinopsida; order Pinales; family Pinaceae; genus Picea; species Picea glauca. Next base: position 831,264 of record JZKD02S1811364.1, read on the forward strand.
TCCGAAATATTGACTGAAGGTGAATTCAGAAGGGTGAATGTTCAAGTAGTTATGTTGCCTTCGGTATTACCCAGGTGAACAGTCTAGAGAATCGTAGATTAGAAGTTGCATTGAGAAACATAATACTTATCTTATGATGTGCAGCCCTCACCCGCTTGACTATTTGCCGTATAGTTTAGTATCAGATGATTCCTAGGAGCCGAGCTGTGTGTTGTCTGGACATCCTGCGCATGGAGTTGGTCGAAGGCATTTCCAGAATAAGAGGAAACATGTTTCTGTTGTTTAATTAAACCGATACACCTTGCATCCCCGAACCTTCTGAATCCTTCCAATTTTTCTTCTTTTAATGGACACATCAGTTGGAGAATGCACGCAGCATGAAGGGAACCTCTGTGGGATAAGCTACTTCCACTTCTGTGGGTTTTCTGTTAGCTATGTTATACACATGTCTATCTGACTGCTGCTTAAATTGTTGCATCTACTATTAACCGAGAATGCAAACTGTAGGATCTGGAACTGTTGTTACACCTGCGAGCGAAGCGAACATTTCCTTTGGTACTTTCTCTTTTGTCCAGCCGTCGACAATCAATAAATCATTCCGAGAAAACAAGAAATGTTTTAAATGTGTATTCGTCAGAATCTAGGAAGTTTTACTTTCCCCCTTTTTGAGCCTTAGAGCTAGAAAAATATCTTGTCTCTTTTCTAAAAACGAGATTCTTTTAGGACACAATTTCTTTTTGGCCGTTTCATATTTTTGACGCTGGAACAACTGCTTACAATTTTAGTAGAAAACAACTTTTATACTTCAAATCAAAATGGTAAA
>JZKD02S1811364.1:832136-853011 GCA_000966675.3 Picea glauca
AATTAAAATGATGGATAATGATAAAGTAAAATGATGAATAACATGCATGTAAATAGGAAAAACAAAAATATAGATATATATTATAAACAAATTGTCGTTTATTTCATAATCTCTAATTTATAGAATAAAGAAAATTAATAATGGATTCTCTTTCCATTAATTTATTAGTCCCTACCGCCTCTACCACTAATAAAATGTTACGAAATTAAAAATAAAATGAAAGACTTGAGTTAAATGTGAATTAGGGCAAGAAGGGGGTCTCAAAACCCTATAAAAGAAAGATAAATGAGGAAGAGAGGGGGGGGATCTATGAGGTACTGTTATGCTGCCGAAATGTAAGACTGGAATGATTGCTTGTGAGGAGTTGGGTTTTTCTCAGCTGTGTGAGAGTGGTAGCTCAGTCGTGGAGGCGAGCTGGGAAGCTAGGTATACTATTGGGACTGTGTGTGGCCCCTTTGCGGCTCGGGGGGCTAAGGGGGAAGCAGAGTACCCCTAGAGTTTGGCTGGGAGGTACCGGTGTGGTCTCTACGATCGGCGAGCAGGAGCGGCACGGAGCAGGAGCAACGGGGAGCGCACAAACGTCCTCAATAAAGCATTTAGGCAAAGGTACGCTTTCTGGTTGAATGATAGACGAATGAAGGATTTATGTTTAGGATCTGGTTGAAATATTTGGTTTCCATACTTAAACAAATTTCATTGTGTAAGGGGTGAGAAAAATATCTTACCTCTGTTGTTTAGATTAGATAGTAGGTGGTAAAAGGAATATTTCTCTACGTTTTTATTCTCTGTTGGGGTATTTACATTTTTCCAGGGTGTTTTATTTTCGGTTGGTGTATTTACATTTTGTGGGAATTATACGTGACTATGGGAGTTTACTTCTAACTGGGGAGGGCGTTTTTGTTCGTTTATTTAACCAGCTTCCTTAGCTCAGCAAGAGCGCGTGGCTTTATTAGGTGGTCGTTGGATTTTCCCTGTGTTTTATTGTTATAAACACCTTGTGTTTCTATTGTAATTGCTACGCACACTGTATAGAATCCAATTTGAGACTGTATTAAGTATTGGAGTTTATAAATCTTCATTGCAGTTGTTCAAGGCATTTTGTACAGTTCATTTTTAAACGAAAAGAAACGAATAATACGTTTTGATAGTTAAGAAAGTGTTGTTTTAATTATATGGTATGTATTTGTCCCATTGTTGATAGTAGTACTTGGGATAACCTTTCCTATCACCAGACAAACACTTCACCCCATTAGTACTGCTGAGAGTCCGCATAAATTATTTGATACAGGTAGTTCCAATGCTTTAGATTGCGATATTGAGTGTTTTTGTTCATGCTCGAATCAAATTTCAGAAAGATTTTGATATTTTCAACCCTGATCCTTGAACAAAAACAAGCGTTGATCATAATTATTCTGTCCATGATTTGAATGTCACTGAGTGATTGATAGCAGCGTCTTCATTATTGTATAGACTCCTTGCTTGTTTCTTTGCCCATTTTCAGCGTCTGAGCTGAGTTTTCGCAAACCATTTTAGCTAACCGTGAATGGACCTTGGTGCTTAAGAGTTGGATATAACTTGTTATTTTGTGCCATTGTGAATTTCATGTAGGAGGATCACTCCAAGATATCCATCCAGCCAGTCATGTCAGTGCGCATGCATTCAAATAGAGGCACAACCTCGTTTAAATTTGTAATGAATGTAATTTAATGTCTTAGGCTGGTGAGCCATGAAAGCCATGCCTTTTCACAGGCTGTAGATAAGATAGGCAATTAATATATGTAGTGGTTGAGATCTAGATCCGATCCTGGACTAGACAACCCATTCATTGTAAATTAATTAGAGTAGGTAAATCCTGGAGGAAAGCGCTTGATGAGCACCTCGGGTAAAAGAGATCGGGATATCTCATTTTGAGGGTGTGAGTTAGAGAGTAGAATGGTTGGATGAGATAGCCAAGGAGAGCTCCAAGAACACCTTGTAAAATATACAGGCATTTGCCATTATTAATACAGAGTAGTTTTTCCTGCATTTTTTGTCATTATATGCATGTTTGTGTGTGTGTTCATTATATGTTGTATTTGTGTATTGTGACTATGTCATTGTAGGGAGTGTGTTTGATTTTAGGTTTGAGAGGTATTTGGGGTTTCATGCCATGAGGGCGTGACATAGTGTTGAGACTCTGAATACCGGTGCATAGAGGATGCGCTTCTGAACTCAGAGGAGTCAGAGAAAGACGTACTGAGAGCACAAGCACTGAAGTCAAAAACTCATATAGAAGGAGGACTTTTGGGGTTACTGAACACCTCAATAGTCAAGGCAGTGTAGCTGAGACACTGTTGTGGAAAGAACCTCTGAGGAGTTCTGTAGGAGCTATACCAACAAGGTATTGAGTGTGTGTATGAAAGTGCACAAAGGAAAGAACTCTGTTGGGAGTTCTGAAAGACTAGAATTCTGTTGAGGATTCTAAGGAGCTTTGTCTAGAGGACATCGAGAGAAGTGTGTAAGAGAACAAGGAGAAAGCGTAACTATCGGGTGTTCTGTGGTAGAAATACTCCGTCGGGAGGGCGTTGAGAGAGTGTGCAGATAGCCCACGAGGAAGGAACTCATTGAGTTCTATCATCTAAAGGAGGCGTCCATATTCTCCATTTGCGGGAGAAAGAGAAGAAGAATTGAGCTTCTGTAGGGGTCGAAGCTACAGGAGAGACTCGGGATAGATAGCATTTTGCACGCAAGGACTTCACAGGGAAGGTGCAGAGGTCAGCTAGATCTTTTAAGAATTCAAGCAGAAAGTCCAGTAAGGCGAGTGCTTTTATGTACAAGGTCATAACCGCAAGGAGGTTTGAGACAAAAGACCTTCTTTTGAAGGAATCCAAGTGGGCAAGTTCAGGAGGAATAGTTCCTTACAAATATTGTGGAACAGGTTTCGGAGGGATTTGAACAGGGGAGCTTTGAAGTGGATGATATATTCAAGGTGGAGGATTGACGGCCAGGGTTTGCAGGGGAGGTTCACGAAATCCCACCGACTGTCAGATCCGAGAGGAGATGCGAGGGAGTTAACTTGCAGGGCACAAAGGATTAGGCCATCGCATATCAGCATTTGGCGTTTGGCGAGGTAAGACTCTACTCATTGAAATCGCAAGTCGTGATTTCCTGAGTTATTCAGAGTCGTCGATTAGAGAACGGACACATGGCATCAGATCCTGGAAGGATCGGGACTCAGTGTTTGGGGTTTCCGTAAGGAAGGAAACTTGTATCGTGGATTTTTGATCCACGAAATCCTAAAGGTGACGTGTCAGAGTGGGACCCCGGGAGATAGTGGAGTACAGGTGGCACTGTATCAAGGATTGGTACATCGGCACTCGGGAGTTGAAAGTTCATCTTGTTGATATCGCGAGTGGCGATTCCCCGATAGGGAAGCCCCAATGTGCGGAAGCATTGACCGTTGACCATCGGCCTTCGGGGTTCATAGTTTTGAGTTGCACGAGATTTGTGAACCAGTTTCGTGATACCGCGAGACCCAATTTCTCGAGGAGCGAAGGGGAGATCGCCGAAGGAGAGCTATGGGTAGGAAACTCCTGAGAGGAGTTAGGAGAGTCTTTAGACTCTTCGGGCCATGTGAAAGAAGGTCCTGGTGGAGGCGGGTTGTCGTGAGGATAGCTCGCATCAGAGTGGTATCAGAGCCTGAAATCTTGTCTGTATATTGCAGGCGAGAGAAGAGAAGGGAAAAGGAAAGCACTCTGATACACACGATTTGCGTCATAGTGGAATCAGAGCCTCTCATCTCGTGTGTATATTTCAGACGAGAGAGGTGAAGGAAGAAAGGAAAACACTCTGATACACACGAATCGCGTCAAAGTGGTATCAGAGATGGTTCTTCGCCTGTATATTTCAGGTAAAGAGAGAGAGGACAGAGTTGCTGAAGGACTCTGTACGACGATTGGTTGCAGGCAGGCACCAATCGAGCCGATAGTCAGCAGGACTGTCAGAAGATGAAGCTGAGCACTCAGGATTGCAGGAGTGACAACAATAGATCTGTCAGGGAGACAGATAGAACCAACATCATGGCTACTGAAGGCCATAGACCTACTGAAAGGAAGATCCCAAAGTTGATGAACGCAGTAGAGATGGATAAAGAGCTCGCTGACATAAAGCGGGAGATGGAGGAGCTCGAGATGAGGATGCGGCAGGATAAAAAGCCGATATGGGTAAATGAATGGGCCATGAAGATGCCCAAGGTTAAATGGCCAGTCAGGGAATTGATGGTCAAAATATAGCAGAGGCTGTTGAAAAGATGGTTGAGGTATGTTGAGGACCTTAGGGCCACAGAAGAAGAGATGATTTGTTATTGTTGGCCAGAGACTGGGAAAGGTCTCGATGATGATGATGATGATGATGATGATGATGATTGGGATAAATTGGAATCAACTGATGATTTCAAGTACTGCCGGTTGGGTAGAAAAGAAGAAATTCCAGTTTGCCAGGAGGGCAAAAAATTGGGATCATTTGAGGATCTCAAATACTGTCGTGAGGACAGCCAAGGAATTTCAAATTGTTAATTGGGAAATAAAAGGAGATCAGATAATGGTCTCAAAGACTGCTGGGAGGGAAGTGAAAGCATTGAAGACTTCCAGGAGGGCAGCAGAAGCATACTAAGCTGCCTGGAGGGCAGGGATGAAAAATTGAGACTGTCTGAGAGTCTCCTGGACTCAAGGGAGAGTTCAATTCAACAAAGGCTACTGATGAATATGGGATTGGTTGATCTCGTAATCTGCCAGGGAAGCAGCGGAAGCATCCCATATTTCCAGGTGGGTAGGGATGGACAGATGAAAGTAGATCAGCAGATGCAGTTGACAGAAGAGGAGGAGGCTCAGGATGGTATTCTGATGATTGGGGGAATCGAGTTATTCCTACCATCTTCCCAGGAGGAGACAAAAAATTCTGTTGTACATGCAGTGACAGTAGGGGAATGGTCACAGTTGATGATGACTGATTTCCATCAAACAGTCACAAGCAGAAGAGAAGAAGAGTTGGAGCAGGCATTTGGGACTGCCCAAGCAGATGAAGAGAAGAATGAGTGTTCTGAGGAACAACTCAATAATTTCAGCCAGCAAGATGAAGGAGCTGTAGCACTGAAGCTGACAGCAAAATCTCAAGCGGGAGCAAAAGAGGAAGATGAGCATTATGAGGAATGGCTCAGCATTTTCAGCACTGAAGCTGAAAACAATGCAACAAGGGAGGTTGCAGAAGCAGAAGGAGAGAGTGGGCATTCTGAGGAATGGCTCAGCCTTTATAGCGGTGAAGCTGAAAGGACTACAACATGGGGAGTTGCAGAAGAGGATAAAGAACCTGTAGCACTGAGGCTAGCAGTGGAAGATGTCGAGGAACGGGCAGGAACATTTATTACTCCATGGGAGATGGAGCTGGAGATGCTGGAGGATTGGCTGAACAATCCAGAGCCAGCAAGAGAACTGGCAGGATATAAGCTATCAAAAAAGAGGATGATTGAGCAGCAGGATAGTCAAGAAGGAACTGCAGAGCTGAAGACTGTAGTAAAGTGGCAATTGAAGGCCACAGATGAAGATGAAAAAGATGGTATGGGATATCATGATGATCTGTCCAATGGCCAAAACATTTTGCAGCTGAGGAGACTGCAAAAGAAGAACCAACCACAGGAGTAGCTGGACGAGAAATAGAGGACATCAGAAGGCTGATGTTGAGGTCAACACAGACTACCAGCGAAGAGAAGTTGGGCGGAAGGAGAGCAGCAGCGCAGCGGAAACAACAACAACAACAACAGAATGGAGCAGATGAACATCTCAAAGGATTTGTTTGGGACCCTAGAGGATTCCAACAACTACAGGGGAAGCTCATGAGCAGGAGCTCATGATTTTTTCAGCCGTGGAGTATGATGCAGGAGCATCACTCCAAGCCAGCCAGCCAGCCAACCACGTCAGCGGGTATGCATTCAAATAGAGGCGCGACCTCATTTAAATTTGTAATGAATGTAATTTAATGTCTTAGATTAGTGAGCCATGAAAGCCATGCCTTTGCGCAGGCTATAGATAAGATAGGTAATTAATATATGTAGTGGCTGAGATCTATATCCAATCCTGGACTAGACAACCCATTCATTGTAAATTAATTAGAGTAGGTAAATCCTGGAGGAAAGCGCTTGATGAGCACCTCAGGTAAAAGAGATCGGGATATCTCATTTTGAGGGTGTGAGTTAGAGAGTAGAATGGTTGAATGATATAGCCAAGGAGAGCTCCAAGAACACCTTGTAAAATATACAGGCATTTGCCATTATTAATACAGAGCAATTTTTCCTGCATTTTCTATCATTATATGCATGTCTGTGTGTGTGTTCATTATATGCTGTATTTGTGTATTGTGACTATGTCATTGCAGGGAGTGTGTTTGATTTCAGGTTTGAGAGGTCTTTGGGGTTTCATGCCATGAGGGCGTGACAGAGTGTTGAGACTCTGAATATCGGTGCATAGAGGATGCACTTCTGAACTCGGAGGAGTCAGACAAAGACATGCTGAGATCACAAGAACTGAAGTCAACAACTCATATAGAAGGAGGACTTTTTGGGTTACTGAACACCTCAATAGTCAAGGAAGTGTAGCTGAGACACTGTTGTGGACAGAACCTCTGAGGAGTTCTGTAGGAGCTCTACCAAGAAGGTATTGAGTGTGTGTACAGAAGTGCACAAAGGAAAGAACTCTGCTGGGAGTTCTGAAAGACCAGAATTCTGTTGAGGATTCTGAGGAGCTCTGTCTAGAGGACATCGGGTGAAGTGCGTAAGAGCACAAGGAGAAAGAGTAACTGTCAGGTGTTCTATGGCATAAATACTTCGCCAGGAGGGTGTTGAGAGAGTGCGCAGATAGCCCACGAGGAAGGAACTCATTGAGTTCTATCATCTGAAGGAGGCGTCCATATTCTCCATTTGCGGGAGAAAGAGAAGAAGAATTGAGCTTTTGTAGGGGTCGAAGCTACAGGAGAGACTCGGGATAGATAGCGTTTTGCGCACAAGGACTTCGCAGGGAACGTGAAGAGGTCAGCTGGATCTTTTAAGAATTCAAGCAGAAAGTCTAGTAAGGCGAGTGCTTTTATGTACAAGGTCATAACCGCAAGGAGGTTGGAGACCAAAGACCTTATTTTGAAGGAATCCGAGTGGGTAAGTTCAGGAAGAATAGTTCCTTACAAATATTGTGGAACAGGTTCCAGAGGGATTTGAACAGGGGAGCTTTGAAGTGGAGGAGATATTCAAGGTGGAGGATTGATGGCCAGGTTTTGCAGGAGAGGTTCACGAAATCCCGTCGACCATCAGATCTGAGAGGAGCTGTGAGGGAGTTAACTCGCAGGGCACAAAGGATCAGGCCATCGCATATCGGCATTCGGCGTTTGGCGAGGTAAGACTCTATGCATTGAAATCGTGAGTCGCGATTTCCCGAGTTATTCAGAGCCGTCGATTAGAGCAGGGATGTGTGGCATCGGATCCCAGGAGGATCGGGATTCAGCGTTCGGGGTGTCCGCAAGCAAGGAAAATTGTATCATGGATTTGCGATCCGCGAAATCCCGAAGGTGACGTGTCAGAGTGGGACCCCGGGAGATAGTGGAGTACAGGTGGCGCTGTATTGGGGATCGGTACATTAGCACTCGAGAGTTGAAAGTTCAGCTCGTTGATATCGCAAGTGGCGATTCCCTGATAGGGAAGCCCCAATGTGTGAAAGCATTGACCGTTGACCATCGGCCTTCGGGGTTCGGAGTTTTGAGTTGCACAAGATTTGTGAACGAGTTTCGCGATACTGCGAGACCCAATTTCCCGAGGAGAGAAGGGGAGATTGTCGAAGGAGAGTTGTGGGTAGGAAACTCCCGAGAGGAGTTAGAATATTCTTTATACTCTTCGGGCCGTGTGAAAGAAGGTCCTGGTGGAGGCAGGTTGTCGTGAGGATAACTTGCGTCAGAATTTTTCTCGACCTGGCTCTGGTTCATGAAATAGTGGTGAGTTCATTGTACACGTTCGAGCAATTCGCCCTCCTACACCTTGGTAAATGTAAGTGTAAATCCTCGCTTTTACTGCTATCCACTAACCCTGTTAAACCTTGGAATCCTTCCGAAATTATGCTGGAGCCATACGTCTGTAGCACACCTGCTTTAAATCACCTGCACCGGGTGGATTCGTTGCAGTGTGGCCCGATTTTCAATGTTTTTGTCATTTTAGTGTTGAGAGTGCCCAGTGTAACCTCCAGGCTGCATCCACCTAGTACACTTCGCTGACAGCTAATAACCCTCATTACTCTCACCTTTGTGTAAGCATGCTGCATTACCTCTGCGCATTATTTTAATGGGGCATAATTTATTACTTTTGCATCTTGTAGAATGGGACAGAGTTCTATACCTATGCGTCCATACCCTTAGCTAATGAATGTATGCTACAGTGAATAAGTGTCGGGTTATTTAATTGCCTTTTATTTATTTCGATGCGTTTAAATGGTGGCTATTTCCTCATTATAGTTTAGTTTCTCAATACTTAACCTATAATGTTAGCCCAGGACCCGGGACAGTTCAGCGATAACCCTAGATTCCATTTTTATATTTTTATATTAAAAACTGACAGGTGGCTCCAAAAATATATGCATATCTCTTATTGAATGTTGAACAGACCGAGTGGCTGGTATTGATTTGCTGATGATGAATTTTTATTAAAGGTTATTTAAACGTATATTATGCCTAGAATATTATTCTGCTTAAATCCTATAATCATTATTCTACCTAGATTATTTATCCGCCTAAGTTTTTAATGATTATTAATCTAGATCAAAATTGATTACAACGTTTTTAACTTAGAATGATTCTTAGAATGGAAGGTTTATAATTATTGATTAGAAGAATAATTTCTATAAGGATTGTTTAGATTGTCAAGTTCAATGATTATTAAATCAAAACAATAATGGTTATCCTGTTTAGTAAATCAGAGTGAATATTTAGAATGTTATGTTTATCCTGATCCATTAGAATGTTATGTTTATGAGGTTATGTTAAGATAGATGATTGACTTAATTTATTCTAGTAGTAGAATGCAGTATTCTTATTACATAACTTGAAATGGAATTAGGTTAGCTTATTGGACCAATTATGGCCATTTAAGGTAAAGGTAATGTTGTTTTATTTTACGATTATTGAAACCTTCTTGCAATGTTCACATACATTTAATGTAAGGGTAATGTTGCTTTGTTTTACTATTATTGAACCTTATTGTAAATGTTCACATAAATGTTACAATGAGGTGTAACTACAATGCTACGGTAATATAATGTGGATAAAATATGAAGGTAGAAGGTTCAATTTTTAATGATCAATTAGAACAATAAAGTTAGAAGGATTATTAGAACGATAGGTTTACAATGATTATTAAGGTGTAACAATAAGGTTTCCTGGTGTATAATAATATATGATTGTTTCTTGTATTCAATGTCGAAAGAGGAATTGAAGTAATCTGGTTAAGAGGTACACAATCTGATCAAGAGATATTGTCTTACCTATCTATATGTAAACTTTGGGATATTAATGTTAACCAGCCAAAGTTCAAACGTACACAATAAGGCCCCTTGAACGTAGATTCAGAGGGAATCTTGTTGACGAATTATGATCTAAGGTTGCGCAGTGGAATGAACTTAAGAATCTTATAGGTTGTAGTCTCTTGGTTAACTAATGTCGTAATGGGGTGTAGTTTTTGTGTGCTTGGTCTGCTTGTGTCAGGCGGGATGTAGACACCGCCTTGTAGCCTTAGTGTAGAAGTCTGTGTGGTGATTATTTTTGTGTCAAGAATCCAGTGCCCTATCAAGAGTCTCAGGCCCTTTAAAGGCAGGGTTCCACTCTTGCGACACACCTGACGAAGATTACTAGTTTCTGCCTGAGCAGTCGGCCAGGAGCCTATCTGACCTTCTCTCTCTCCGGAGCAGAGAACTAAGATTAAACGCCCTGCTTTCCTGTGTAGAAATAGTAAACCCTACTACTACGGATTCTTCCTATTGTTTCATACCGTGCATAACCCCGTATGTCGTTAATCGTTGCAGCTACTTATTGTACGTCTTATGTCTAGGATCGTGGATTGCTTGCAATTACCTGTTGTGCGCCTTAGTCCTTCTGGTTGTGATCATCGTGGTTGCATCTTGATGGTTGACGGGTGGTGATGTTGATTCAAGTATGTCTGGTTCCCCTTTTTTTTTACATGCGCGCACACACCTTCTAAACGCATGCACAAAAAAAAAATTGCACTAGTTGTTAGAGTTGGGTCATCATAACGATGGGGTCGTTACATATGGTATCAGATCCAGTTCGACCCGCGACTTGGGATTCACTACGAATTTCGTTGACATGAGTTGATTTTATTATACTATTGTTGATCGAGTTGATTGTGTGTGTGCATAGTAATCATGGTTAGAGGACACTACGGAGGCAGATGATGGGGTGCTAGGGGAGGAGGCGCGACGCCTCCAGTAGCGTCCACGCCTGAGGGGTATAATCCCCAGGGAGGCAAGCAGGATCTTAGATAGGAGAAGATCGCCATTGGCGATATCGTGGGGTTGACGAGGTATTTTTAGCGCATGTCTGAGGCTCTGATCAGCTGATTAGACAGAGACGAGGCCAGGGTGTCGGCACCCACTAAGGTTTCGCTGTGCGCACCGACCGTTATAGGTAGCTTTCACCGGGAACTCGAGAAGGTCCAATTTCCCGAGTTCTTGGGTGCCCCAAAAGGCGCAGCTGTCGAGGCATGGTTGGAAAAGATGGCGATGTGCTTCGCACTTCGCAATTATACCTCCAACATGAAGGTCCACATGGTGGTCTTTCAACTGAAGGGGAGCGGTCTTCTATGGTGGAAGAAGCTCCTAATGCAGCTGAATATGGCCGTTGAAGATGTGTCATGGAAACGGTTCAAGGAACGGTTCTGAGAGAGGTATCTTTCAGAGGAATTCATTGAGCGTCAGCTCAATGAGTTCAACACTTTACGACACTGCTCTAGTATGGTGCTCAAGTATGAGGCACGTTTTATGGCACTGCTCTAGTAAGCTCTACACCTTAACTTTGAGAAGCTTAAGGTCATCCGGTTCATGTTGGGCCTCAACGACAGCCTGCGTGCAAGGGTTTAAATGTTTTGATGCCTCAAACCTTGCACGATGCCATCCAGAAGGAAGTCGTTCAGGATGAGTTTAGCTTCATAGAGAAGGCTTCAGAAGTCAAACAGAAGGTTGGATAAAAGGTTACGGGTTGTGCCCTTAACCTGGGAGAGTTTGTCACGAGGGACAACTTGTTCGTCATGATCTTAGCATCTTATGACGTTGTGATCGGTATGGATTGGTTGGAATCGCATGAGGCGATACTCAACTGTAAGATGAAACGGTTGAGCTTGGTTGTTGACGAAGGACAGAGACGTGTGATGGTTGGACGGAACCAGGGATTTTCCCTACGGTTCATCTCTTCCTTACAACTACGGAAGAGTATGCTCAGGGGTGCAACTTTATGCGATCCTCGCGCTAACGAAAAGGGAGTAGCGGAAGGTCTAGAACACCTTCCGGTGGTGAAAGAGTTGCAGACGTATTTCCAGTGGAGTTTCTCGGGATGCCGTCGGAAAGGGAACTAGAGTTTACCATAGACCTGAAACCGGGGACCGAACCGATAGAAAGAACGCCTTATCGGATGTCGACCCCGGAGTTGCAAGAGTTGAAAATGCAACTGAAGGAGTTGTTCGACCTGGGACTGATACATCCTAGTGTTTCATCGTGGGGTGCCCCAATTGTTTTCATACAAAAGAAGGATGGATCAGGGAGGCTTTTCTTTGACTACCATCAACTGAGAAAGGCTACGATCAGGAATCAGTATCCCTTACCAAGAATTGGTGATCTGTGTGATCAAATGAAGGGTGTGACGGTGTTCTCCAAGATTGATTTGCGATCAGGGTATCACCAGTTACAGATCAAGGAGGATGAAGTCCCTAAGACTGCCTTAAAGATGATATTTGGACATTACGAGCTTACTGTTTTGCCTTTTGGACTGAAAAATGCCCCAGGGGTATTCATGAGTTGGGTGAACGGGGTGTTCCGCGAGTACTTGGAAAAGTTCGTCCAAGTATTCATTGACGATATTTTATCTACTCTTGGACGACGGAGGAGTATGATGAGCACGTGCGCTTGGTACTACAATGTTTACGAGAACACAGATTGTATGGGAAGTTGTCCAAATGCTCTTTTTATCAATCAAGGATTCACTACTTAGGGCATGTAATCTCCGACGAAGGTATAGCCGTGGATCCAGCCAAGGTTGAGGCTATTATGGAATGGCCTGCACCGACGAATGTCATAGAAGTGTGTACTTTTATGGGTTTAGCAGGATACTATCCACGGTTTGTCGAGGGATTTTCGAAGATAGCAAATCCGATCACGGAATTGTAGAAGAAAAACAAGAAGTTTGGTTGGACCGAGAAATGCACAGAAGCATTTCAGAGGCTCAAGGAGTGGTTGACGACAGCGCCGATACTAAAGGTCCCTGACATGGATGCGGACTTCTTGGTATGCACTGATGCATCCAAGGAAGGATTAGGCGGAGTCTTGATGCAAGACGGACGAGTGATTGCTTCCATTTCGAGGAAGCTGAGAAGACATGAGGAGAACTACGTGACGCACGATTGGGAGTTTTTAGCCATCGTTTATGCCTTGAAGGATTGGAAACACTACCTTGTTGGACGAAAATTTGAATTAAAGACTGATCATTATGGGCTGCAACACATTTTCACGCAAGGCAACCTGAACGCGTGACAACGACATTGGTCGGAATTGCTTAGCGAGTACGACTTCGAGATTACTTACATAAAGGGAATAGTCAACCTTGTGGCCCGATGTCTAGAGTTTTAGCAGGTAAAGGCTGAACATAGACACCTGGAAGGATTACTTCAACCACATGCCATTCCGGAATCGAAATGGGAAGTTATTTCGATGGATTTTATTGTTGGATTGCCACTGACAACAAAGAGACACGACTCGATTTTTGTAGTAGTAGACACTCTGATGACGAGTGCTCACTTTAATCTGGTACGTACGACATATCAGGCACCTAACATAGAGAGAATTTTCATCCGTGAGATTGTGAAGCCGCATGGCGTGCCTAAGAAGATTATATCCGATCAAGGACCGATGTTTACTGGACAATTTTGGACGAGTTTCCAAGAGGCCTTGGGAACCCAACTTAACCTTAGTACTGCATATCACCCAGAGATGGAAAAACATACCAAACGAATGAACCAAACCTTGGAAGACATGTTGCGCATGTACGTGATGGACCAACAGAAGCGTTGGGAGGAATTCTTTCCTCTAGTAGAGTTCGCTTACAACCACAGTTACCAGAGCACGATTAAGATGACGCCTTTTGAGTTCCTTTATGGGCAACTGTGTCGGACGCCCTTGAGTTGGGATCAGCTTGAGGATGGGGTCCTAGTGGGACCAAAAGTGATCCAATAAATGGAAGAGAAAATGCAAACCATAAGACAAGGGATTAAAGAAGCGCAGGATCGACAGAAGAGTTATGTCGATGTGCACCGAGTCTTCTTGCGGGTTAAACCACATAAGAGATCGATCGAGTTTGTAAAGGGAGATAATATCTCTCCTAGGTTCGTAGGACCTTTCGGGATTGTGGAGAGAAAGGGGCCCGTGACCCATCGACTAGCCTTGCCTGATTCTTTGAGGCACATGCATGATGTTTTTCATGTATCTGTTCTGAGACATTATATTAGTGATCCTACACACGCGATTGACACGAGTTCATTTTAGGTATCGGACGAGAGAGCGTTCACAGCTGAGTCGGTTCGCATATTAGATCATCATGTTCAACAGTTACCATGTCGAACGATAGATCAGGTCAAGGTCCAGTGGGACAGTTATAGTCCGCACTCGGTGACCTGGGAGGACGCATATGATATGCGCTAGCAGTTTCCATTTTGGTTTGATTAGATAGACTTATGATACTGTGATACTTTTATTCGGCATTTATACTGAGAAAATTCGGGATGAAGTTTAGACCAAGAGGGGGTGTATGTAGCATCTCGCTCTGGCGCACTGAGAAAACTTATTATTTGAGGAAACTTGCTCGCAAGTGATCTGGACTTTCTGATCTTAAAACATTTATACTTGATTATGATGCATTATGATAGGCGACATGATGTTTTACTATGTGATGTAGACAGGTGCTATTTGACTCAATTGTATTGAGTGTGCAGGGTTTTGGACCTTGAGGATGCAGAGGCATCGGTGGAACCTCCTTGGACTCCGGATTGAGTCAGGGAGTGTGCTTTTGGGTTGATTTATTTACGGTGATATTTAATTTGATTTGATGATATGATATTGACATGTTCTGACACGATTGTTGATGATACAGCCTGACGATAGCTTGCCGACCAACCTCACATATGGAGTAAAGGGGCCACACACATGATTTCTAGAGAGGTTGAGGGAGAGGTGTGGACAACAACCCTTCCATAGCCTACTAGCACTCTCGCCATGGCTCGAACTGTAGGTTAACGATTACCTAGTTCGAGAGGATCCACGATGCTGTGAGGGAAGACTGCGACAGTCGCTCACGATGATTCTAAGGGGAACGCAATAAGGCAAGGTCCTTATTCCTTAGAGCCCTTAGTCTCCCACAAGTTCACCTGGCGGAGTGTTGACTCTAGGGGTTATAGATGTCTACCAATCAGTCCAGTTGGTGAGTGGCACCCTTGGAGCACATGGTGCATCCTGAAGGGCACGTCGCACAAAAGAAACACAAGAAGCGAGTGGAACCCTTGGAGCACGTGGTGAATCCTGAAGGGAACGCCACATTGATGTGGATGAAGGGAACAAACCTAAATAGCCCTAAGAAAATAATGCCTTAAGAAATTCTTAAACAACTTCCCTAACCCAATGTCGCCCAGCTCAGAATCTAAGTACTAAGTCTAAAACTTTTAGGGTAAAATTTTAGTCTAACCTTAAGAGAAGACCCTGGAATAAAAATATGAAATTAAGCAAAAAACCCACCTAAGTAATAGTTGGGTCTTCATAAAATTCTTGGGGCGATGACGAGGGTAAGATTTAAAGTAAATCTAATAGTTTTAAAATTATACAAAGAAGAAATTAATTCCTAACTTGTGGGAGAATGACATCACCTATGTGGTATAACATAAAGAAAATTCCAAAAGAAAAACTAAGACCATTATCCTCTCATTATCCCTGTCTACATTATTAAACTATCATCCATCACCTTAATCTTCCATTATCCATTTCCCATTTACATCTCCATTTCACATTATTAAATCACCATCCTTTCCCTTAAATTCTCATTATTCCTCTTTTATGTTATACATCTACATTTCCCATATACATGTTTGTCATCACTTTAATCTCTCATTATCCTATATATATATATATATATATATATATATATATTAATGATAAATTAAAATGATGGATAATGATAAAGTAAAATGGTGAATAACATGCATGTAAATAGGAAAAATAAAAATATAGATATATATTATAAACAAATTGTCATGTATTCCATAATCTCTAATTTATAGAATAAAGAAAATTAATAATGGATTCTCTTTCTGTTAATTTATTAGTCCCTATTGCCTCTGCCATTAATAAAAAGTTACGAAATTAAAAATAAAATGAAAGACTTGAGTTAAATGTGAATTAGGGCAAGAGGGGGTCTCAAAACCCTATAAAAGAAAGATAGATGAGGAAGAGAGGGGGGGGGGAGATATGAGGTACTGTTATGCTGCCGAAATGGAAGACTGGAATGATTGCTTGTGAGGAGTTGGGTTTTTCTCAGCTGTGTGAGAGTGGTAGCTTAGCCGTGGAGGCGAGCTGGGAAGCTAGGTATACTATCGAGACTGTGTGTGGCCCCTTTGCGGCTCGGGGGGATAAGGGGGAAGTAGAGTATCCCTAGCGTTTGGCTGGGAGGTACCGGTGTGGTCTCTACGGTCGGCGAGAAGGAGAAACATGGAGCAGGAGCAACGCGAAGCGCACAGACATCCTCAAGCAAGCATTCAGGAAAAGGTACGCTTCCTGGTTGAATGATAGACAAATGAAGGATTTATGTTTAGGATCTGGTTGAAATATTTGGTTTCCATACTTAGACAAATTTCATTGTGTAAGGGGTGAGAAAAATAGGTTACCTCTGCTGTTTAGATTAGATAGTAGGTGGTAAAAGGAATATTTCTCTGCATTTTTATTCTCTGTTGGGGTATTTACATTTTACCGTGGCGTTTTATTTTCAGTTGGTGTATTTACATTTTGTGGGCATTATACGTGACTGTGGGTGTTTACTTCTAACTGGGGAGGGTGTTTTTATTCATTGATTTAACCAGCTTCCTTAGCTCAGCGAGAGCGCGTGGCTTTATTAGGTGGTCATTGGATTTTCCCTGTGTTTTACTATTATAAACACCTTGTGTTTCTGTTGTAATTGCTGCACACGCTGTATAGACTCCAATTTGAGACTGTATTAAGTATTGGACTTTATAAATCTTCATTGCAGTTGTTCAAGGCATTTTGTACAGTTCATTTTTAAACGAAAAGAATCGAATAATACGTTTTGATAGTTAAGAAAGCACTATTTTAATTATATGGTATGTATTTGTCCCATTGTTGATAGTAGTACTTGGGATCACCTTTCCTATCACTAGACAAACACTTCACCCCATTAGTACTGCTGAGAGTCCGCGGAAATTATTTGATACAAGTAGTTCCAATGCTTTAGATTGCGATATTGAGTGTTTTTGTTCATTCTCGAATCAAATTTCAGAAAGATTTCGATATTTTCAATGAAAAAAAAAAGCACTGATCATAATTATTCTATCCATGATTTGAATGTCGTTGAGTGATTGATAGCAGTGTCTTCATTAGTGTATATACTTCTTACTTGTTTCTCTGTCCATTTTCGGCGTCCGAGCTGAGTTTTCGCAAACCATTTTAGCTAACCATGAACGGACCTTGGTGCTTAAGAGTTGGCTACGACTTGTTATTTTGTGCCATTGTGAATTGTTCTCGACCTGGCTCTGGTTCATGAAATAAGTGGTGAGTTCGTTGTACACATTCGAGTAATTTGCCCTCCTGAACCTTGGTAAATGTAAGTGTAAATCCTCACTTTTATTGTTGTCCACTAACCCTGTTAAACCTTGGATTCCTGCCGAAATTGTGCTGGAGCCATACGTCTACAACAAGCCTGCTTTAAATCGCCTGCACCGGGTGGATTCGCTGCAGTGTGGCCCGATTTTCAATGTTTTTGGAATTTTAGTGTTGAGAGTGCCCAGTGTAACCTCCAAGCTACATCCACCTCGTACACTTCGCTGACAGATAATAACCCTCATTACTCTCACCTCTGCGTAAGCATACTACATTACCTCTGCACATTAGTTTAATGGGGCAGAATTTATTACATTTGCATCTTGTAGAACGGGACAAATTTCTATACTTGTGCGTCCATACCCTTAGCTAATGAATGTCTGCTACATCGAATACATGTCGGGTTATTTAATTTCCTTTTATTTATTTCGATGCGATAAATGGTGGCTATTTCTTTATTATAGTTTAGTTTCTCAATACTGAACCTAGAATGTTATCCCAGGACCCGGGACAGTTCAACAATAACCCTAGAATCCATTTTTATATTTTTATATTAAAAACCGACAGGTGGCGCCAAAAATATATGCATATCTCTTATTGAATGTTGAACAGACCGAGTGGATGGTATTGATTTGCTGATGATGATTTTTTATTAAAGGTTATTTAAACGTATATTCTGCCTAGAATATTATTCTTCGTAAATCCTAAAATCATTATTCTACCTAGATTATTTATCCGCCTAAGTTTTTAATGATTATTAATCTAGATCAAAATTGATTACAACATTTTTAACTTAGAATGATTCTTAGAATGGAAGGTTTATAATTATTGATTAGAAGAATAATTTCTATAAGGATTGTTTAGATTGTCAAGTTCAATGATTATTAAATCAAAACAATAATGGTTATCCTATTTAGTAAATCAGAGTGAATATTTAGAATGTTATGTTTATCCTGATCCATTAGAATATTATGTTTATGAGGTTATGTTAAGATAGATGATTGACTTAATTTATTCTAGTAGTAGAATGCAGTATTCTTATTACATAACCTAAAATGGAATTAGGTTGGCTTATTGGCCCAGTTATGCCCATTTAAGGTAAAGGTAATGTTGTTTTATTTTACGATTATTGAAACCTTCTTGCAATGTTCACATAAATTTAATGTAAGGGTAATGTTTCTTTGTTTTACTATTATTGAACCTTATTGTAAACGTTCACATAAATGTTACAATGAGGTGTAACTGCAATGCTACGGTAATATAATGTGGATAAAATGTGAAGGTAGAAGGTTCAGTTTTTAATGATCAATTAGAACAATAAAGTTAGAAGGATTATTAGAATGATAGGTTTACAATGATTATTAAGGTGTAACAATAAGGTGTCCTGGTGTATAATAATATATGATTGTTTCTTGTATTCAGTGTGGAAAGAGGAATTGGAGTAATATGGTTAAGAGGTACACAATCTAATCAAGAGATATTGTCTTACCTATCTATATGTAAACTTTGGGATATTAATGTTAACCATCCGAAGTGCAGACGTACACAATAAGGCCCCTTGAACGTAGATTCAGAGGGCACCTTGTTGACGAATTATGATCTAAGGTTGCGCAGTGGAATGACCTTAAGAATCTTATAGGTTGCAGTCTCTTGGTTAACTAATGTCATACTGGGGTGTAGTTTTTGTGTGCTTGGTCTGCTTTTGTCGGGCAGGATGTAGACACCGCCTTGTAGCATTAGTGTAGAAGTATGTGTGGTGATTATTTTCGTGTCAAGAATCCAGTGCCGTATCAAGAGTCTCGGGCCCTTTAAAGGCAGGGTTCCACTCTTGCAACACAACTAATGGAGATTACTAGTTTCTTCCTGAGCAGTCGGCCAGGAGCCTATCTGACCTTCTCTCTCTCCAGAGCAGAGAACTAAGATTAAACGCCCTGCTTTCCTATGCAGAAATAGTAAACCCTACTACTACGGATTCTTCATGTTGTGTCATACCGTGCATAACCCTGTATGTCATTAATCGTTGCAGCTACTTATTGTGCGTCTTATGTCTAGGGTCGTGGATTGCTTGCAATTACCTGTTGTGTGCCTTACTCTTCCTGGTTGTGATCATCATGGTTGCGTCTTGATGGTTGACGGGTGGCAACGTTGATTCAAGTATGTCTGGTTCCCCTTTTTTTTTACACGCATGCACACACCTTCTAAACACACACACAAAAAAAAAAATTCACTAGTTGTTAGAGTTGGGTCGTCGTAACGAGGGGTTCGTTACAATATACAAGCCCATCTTGTGGGTTTTTTGGAGGGTTCTCCTCCATTCAATATTTCACTCTTTCATTCATTATTTCTCATCTATCATTCCTTATTCACTCTTGTTCTTCGTTGGGGACATGGGGGTGAACTGTTCAAGAAGAAGCCATTGTTTTTTGGTTGATTTAATGACTATGGTATTCTGACCATGAATTATTTCATGCACGCCTAAGATGCATTGGTATGTGTTAATATTTGTTCACAGTTGTGAATCCTGAGAATCCCTGTTAGCACTCTGTAATTTTCCTAAGGCTGCGGAGGCAGTCACAGAGGCAACATCAAAACCACTTCGAGTCTAGGATATAGCCCTCCAAGACTTAAAGAGTGATCTCTCTGTCTAATATAACTTTGTTGGAAGAGGATATTATGCTATCTATGCAGAATAGGGTTATGTTCTTGGGGTTTTCTGGTTGAGAGAGCAAAAGAAGACCATTGGGCTATGGCTTTTGTGACAAGTTTGAAATTGAACACAGGTATATAAGGTATTTCCATAGGGAAAGGTAATGCAGACGTTGGATTATTTATAAATAAAGTGATGTAAAAGAGGAACATACGAGATAATCAACTACAATAAAAAATCATCCAAGATTTCTTCATTGTAGTATCAGAGGAAAACATTAAGATTCTCAAAAGCATTGCACAGAGTATCAGGGATAAAATCTGTGTTAAATATCCTTTTGAAGATTAGAAAGAGAGAAACATAATGAAGAATGATTAGAATCACATTCGACGAAGCAAGAAAACTTCTCCAATCGTCGACACACAGGAATCCTATGAAAAAGTCCCTTTGTATTCCTGGTGAATCAGAAAAATGTTATAGGGAATAGCCTTCCTAGGCGTGAGATCAAAAAACTTTACATTAAAAATCATCTCTAAATAAATAGGATAGACCTCCCCATAAGTTTTATAAGTTGTTTTCAACCGCCTCAGCGAAAAATAGCCATAAATCCCTAACAATTTGGAACTGTCCGCCATGAAAGACATATTTTTCTCTTCAAAAATGACAAATAGGAAAAAAATTAAGGATGTTATTGTATATGGTCATGTTCTGGAAAACAACCTCCTTCGGTTTTTCCAAATTCTCCTCGACCTGGCCACAACAGGTCCCACAAAATCAGAACTATAACAGAAGAGTGAAAATATGGAAAAAAGGGCCTCGAAGATGGATTTTATTCTCCCTTCTCGTGGCATCGGTGCAAAAAATGAGAGAGGTTTTTGTTCTTCGTGCCGTTACAGAGAAAAACCTCTCTCGGTTTTTAAAAAAACGTTTTCATTTTCCCATAGGAGGCCTCGGACAAAGACATGATGAACAGGCGAAAATAGGTGAAAATGGGAAAAACGGTTTTATTTTCGAGAAGGCAGTATTCTGAACCCCCCCTGAGGTGGTAAGTGGTTTTCGGGGGGGTCCGTTGGAT
>JZKD02S1811364.1:862133-874436 GCA_000966675.3 Picea glauca
TATTGAATATGTAAATTATATTGCATACAAATATCTAGAAGCATTAAATACCTTCTTGACTTTGATAGATGGTGGGTGTGATGAATTAAATGAGCATGGTGGGGTTTTATGTACAATTTGGGGAAAATTATCAAATAACATTTACTAGCTAGCATGAGAATAAAGACTTCTTATTTTATTTATTATTGTTTAATGCAAGCCATTTATATTTAGTTTTATTTTAATATTTTCCCAAAATATCTAGATAAGGGAGGTTGATGGTTAATAATGAGGGGGTTGATGAGACTTGGGGAAGTATGTATGGAAACTTGATAAATAGGGAGAAGAAGTAGAGAGGAGGGGGAGGATGGAGAGGTTTTGAGCATGATGAGAGGTTGTGAAATTTTTGGAAGATATAATTCTTGTGATAGTTTTCTTTGAGAATTTGTGCTTTGTTGTTCTTGGAGTCACGGGCACGAAGGGACAAGAAACCAAAAGGTTTCTTGGAGCTAGGAAGATGGCTAGGATCCTAGTTGGCAAGGAGGATTCCGTTGTTTCACTCTGGGAAAGAAGGAAAAGAATCATTGGAAGCACCCAGGACTACATTACAACCAATGAGCTTCGACAAGCTAAGGAGGAGGTATTTTTCGATGGTATTTGGTTATTGATATTTTGTACATACTTTTGTTTTAAGTTCTAAATCATAGAGTTAAAATATTACGTATTTCATCATGTTATCTAGATTTATCATTGAGCAAATGTAGAATAATTGTGTAAATGAAAATCAATGAAATTATGCTAAAACCAAATTGTTATTGTGTATGTATAAAATGAAATATTAATTGTTTAACATCGTGGATGTATGTTACAGAATGTGCTTTGTCTTGGAGTTCATCACTAGGTTCTTTGAGATATTGATGGTGCTCGTATTTAAACAATAGATTGGAATGGGATCATTATACTCAACCTGTATATCTTTCAAAGTTTGTCTCATCCATAGAACTTGAGTACAACATCTTGTTGTTGCAATATACTTTGCTTCGAATGTAGATAAAGATAGTTATTATTGTTTCTTTCTTAACCAATATACTAAACACTCACCTAAGTAGAACGATGTTCCATTGTTGTTTCATCGATCATCAATGCAACCTGCCCAATATGCATCTATGTAGGAAATAAATGATAGATCCTTTCCTTTTGGATACCATAATCCAAAATATTATGTTCCTTTGAGATATCTGAAAATCCTCTTCAGTGCTAGTACATGTGATTCCTTTGGGGATTCTTGAAATCGTGCCACTTGTCCATCTTTCTACATTACAACTAATATTGATGTTGTCACATATAGTAAGCTACCAATCTTGACCTGTATTGCCTCTGGTCTGCAGAATTTGAATCATCATCTTTTCTCAACTTGCAATTGGTTTGCATAGGAGTAGTAATTGGTTTCCAATCTTCCATTTTGAACATCTTTAGCATTTATGTGATATACTTAGTTTGAGAAATAAAAATTCCTCGGTTTCTTTGATGTATCTGAAGACCCAAAAATAAGGATAGTTCTTCGAGTAATGACATTTCAAATTCATTCTGCATATCCTTTGCAAATTTATGTCTTAACCTTGATCTAGAGGTTCTTGTCTTCACTTCCTTTTCTTGAACCCTCCTTCATATTTTTCTTCTTCTTCGTAAAGTTGTTCTACTGACTCATTTTATTCTTATTTTAATTCTTGTCCACCTGTTTCATCAATTATTACATAGATGCTTTCCACAAATTTGTTTAACCTCAAATTGTGACACTTGTATGATTTCCTTATACTTGAGTAACCAACAAGTACTCTTTTGTCCACACGAGAGTCAAACTTTCCCATTCTACTATCTTCTCTTTTGAGGTAGCATTTTCTTCCAAATACTCTAAAGTGCTTCACATTTGTTGGTCTTCCTTTCCATAGCTCGTAGGGAGTTTTGTCATTGTTTTTTCTAAGAATTACTTTGTTTTGAATGTGAACTGTTGTATGCACTACATGTGTCTAGAAATTTGTATCAATTTGGAATCCATTAACATTGTTCGAAGCATTTCCTGTGTAATTTTCATAAATTATGATAATGTTCCTTTTTCTCTAAACCAATCTATGAATCAATGCTCTCATCCACTGTCATATATATGTCCAAACCTGCTAAGTGTTCTTATAGATCCATCTCTGTCCATACTGTCCAAGTCTCTGTTACACAACTGTCCATAATGTTGACCCATTTATCACTATAATATCATGAAGTCTTTACTACAGTTACAACTGATTGTACTTCATCTAACTGACTTCTTTGGATGTGTCTACTCAAACCTTGTAAGCTTCTTGAAGGATGTTTCTTTATCCTATCACAACTACTACATAAACTACCCATATCTAATATTCATATTACATAGGAGTCTCTAAGATGGATGGCTCCGAAAAATTCTTGATTTGATGTGTATTCATCATCATCTTCATTAGTAGATTCATCATTTCTCTCAGCCCTGACTTCTTTCTTTTTGTATGTGGAATCATCTTTCACTACAATTCCTGAAATTACAATCTCTTGAACCTATTCCTTATTTACCTGTCCTTCTTTTCTTTCATTTATTTTCCAAACCTTTGTGTATCTGACATCTTTCTTTTTCTCTTTAGAATTTTCTTCATCTTGTTTTATTGCCAATATTGTGATCTCTGGGACTTGGTATTTGTTCACCTATTCTTCATGTTTTCTTATCCATAATTTATTATACCTGATATTAGTTTTCTTGTTGGATTACTGAGAGGGGGGGTGAATCAGTAATAGATAAATTTAATCCTTTTTCACCATAAAATTCAAGTGTTATATGAATGTAGCATTATCATCCAATAGTTGCAGAGTAAGTAAACAATGAACAAATGATAAATCACACACCTACATAGTACACAAATGTTTTACATGGAAACACAAAGAGGGAGAAAACCATGAAATTATTTTTCTTATATGTCTTTAAGAATTATATTCATTGGAAGCACCGAATTCCTTTGTTTTCCAGCTGCAACTGGAAGAAGGCTCCAACCCCCTAGTTTATGAGGCTACAACCTGAGGGAATATGCAACTCCCTAATTCTCTGAATACATCTAGAAGGGGGCTACAACCCCCTATGTTCTATGGCTACAACCACCTGTCCTTGCCCCGTCCAACCGCCCTGACATATAAGTAGAATGATGGAACCATTGTCACACTATCACTGTGAGATATACTATTGTAAACCTATACTAATCAAATTTTAATCAACTTGTACCATAAAAAAGTGCATCAACCATGCACCAACATGTACCTCAACCTGTACCATGAAAAAGTTCATCAATGATGCACCAAACTAGTACAAATAACTTGTCAAAACAACCTATTCAAACAACCTATCACAACAACCTATCTCATCAATATTATCAACCAAATGATATCTAATCACCAAGAAAACTCTCAAATATGTGCATCAACCAAGCATAACACAACAACTCATAATTATCACCAAGATCAATATGTGCTTCTAGTAATATACCAATACAGGTATGCTACATCATCCATAAACCATCTGTCAACAATACTACTAGAAAGTGCCTCCAACCATCTACCAATTATGTACCAATCATGTATCAACTACTCATGAACTATGACTCATCAATATGTATCAACATCATCAACTATACACCTCATGTATGTGCCAACTAATCAACTACTTGTCTCAACCATGTACCCAACATGTACCTCAACCAAAAGCCCTCATCAATTTCATGATCCAAATTTGATTTGTAAATCTATAATAGACATGGTGTATATTATCACATACCTGCAAACCTTCCTTAGCTTTAACAACACGATACTAGCATTTTCATCAAACTTTACCTTAAACTCACATGACTAGTTTTGGATTAGTCAACAACCCTAACTTGAAACAATCATAACTATGTACATGTAATGAATAAATATCTGAAAATAGTACATAGTGATATTGAGTGTGTTTTATGCAATTCCTCTAGGTTTCACTACTTGGAACCTCTCAAAAAATGATTTATAGCAAAAAAGGCATACCTTGTTGAATGTTGGCTTATTCTAGAGAGAAAACTTGTATAGCATGCCGCACAAAGAATATTTGTTGTATGGATATGAAAATTATACACACCATACTACAAAATTTACTCTAATCAACAAATTTGGTCTTACTAAATTTGTATATATGTTTTTACCTGGAACACTTGTTTTAGACTAGTTTTAGGACTAGCCACAAACTCTATTTTCCACAGAGTGTAACTCCAAAAATACAATGACCCACAAGATAAAATTTGTACCACATCTAATTAGATATGTTTCCTCAACGACCTCCCAATTTCACGGTATGAATCATTCTAGAAAAAATGTTATTGTGAAAATGGTGAGATGATGTAACGAACTGCGTCGTTACGACTACCATTCTAGTAACAAGTGCATTTTTTTTTTGTGTGTTTAAGGTGTGTGTGCGTGTGTAGAAGTAACAACACACATAACTGTGCGACGGCCTGGAAAACCAACAAGACGCAACCACGATGTTCATCACAAGAAGACTAAAGGCACACGACGAAGAACTGCAGCCAATGTACGACCATAGGCATAAGGTGCACAACGCAACATTTAGCGAAAAAAGTAAAACTGACCACCCGCCCGTCCTACCCTGCAAGGTTAGGACCTCCAAGACACATAATCAACGCTCAAGCCCAGGTTCCCATCGATTTTAACCATTTAATGTCTCAGGGTTGGCGACTGTTCTGAGGAACATGGAGGTGTTTACATCCCACCCGACACAACAGACCGAGAAACCAACTGACCAACGATCAAGTACAACATACATAAGAAGAACAACTGCGCTCCTTACGGAAGGCGCGTGACAAGAGGACTCCAACAACAGAACACAAATTCAACATTAATCACATGAACAACAACCCTAATATACTAACTGGGGTAATTTAAGGTATGAATTTCAGGTTAACACACACCCAAGTTATTAATCATTAATTAATCATTACAATATCGCTGGCATGAAACATTAACTATCTATCATGGTGTCACAATCCGGACCATGAGTTTACCATTATCCTACCTCTTATGCTACGTTAATTGCTACAACCGCTAATTTAATAATGACCTTACAAGATTAAATCATTCACTAAGGTCCAATATTAATGCACTAAAAATGATATCATACTTAGGTAAAATCAATAGGAGAACCAACATACAACATAAATTAAAATGGCCATCTAAAATATCAAAATTAAATGACAAGGTTAAAAAGGGCATTAGTGGATGTGACACTATCCATACTTAAAACAACAATGATTAAAGATAGCAATTTATTTAGAGAGGCTCCTATACGGACATAGCATCATGATTATAGGAATCTTAATTTGAAATACAATACACATCATAATTTTAAAAAGGGCAATCTTATGATATAATAAAATTTAAGAAGGACTATAACTAAATGAACAATTAACTAATAAGTCAATATATAGCAATATAGCAATGACGTATTAATTCTAGGTAACATCCCAATGGAATACCATATAACCTCACCCTTAAAAGTGGCAAAATACCCATATCTAAATGACACTTTTTAAGAAGGACAATGTTCGAAACTGACAGACATAACAGTGTTGAAAATGTCAAATAAAAATGATCAATAAATAAAAGACAAATTATGGGAAGGCTTCTCTTTACAATTATGGTAATATAACATTCGAGGTGTTACCATGATAACCCAATCAAGGAACTTGTAATTCCACTCGTATTCAGGGTCGAAGATAGGAAATACCTTCTCTCTTGCAATAAAGGATATAGTTAAAAAGGATATAGTCAATACCATTATTAGAGACTTATCTACCTATGATAAATTGTTAGTAAGATGAATACCCCTTTAGTTTTATTTATTCCTACACTACTCCATTAATTACAATGTTAATATATATAAATAACATCATAAATGTAGGAACATCAAATTGAGAATATCCGTTCACATCGTAATCAAGATGGCAATCTATAAAATGTTAAAATTTAAAATGATAATAAATAAAAAGGCAGTATTGGGAAATTCCCAGCCATTAATATTAATATTAATGTTGCCAATCATTAGGACAACCTTTAGTTAAGGGAGTCAATATTATGGAATTACTTTATGACTGTTGGAGGGGGTATCAATGAATAACCGCGTACATCATTTTTAACTATGGCAATCTTTAGTAATAAATTCTAAATGACAACAAATAAAAGGGCCAAAAATTCGAAATGTCAAGTTGTCAATATTACAGATGTCAAGAAGTACAGGTAATCAGTTAATTGAGGATGTCGATATATGGAATTTCCTCATAAGTAGGTGACATCGATTCAGAAGTAGCAATTTATATCCGAATTAGTAAAGGCAACTTGTGAAGGAAACTTTTAAACTGGATTACAACATTAATTGTTGGTTATTAATTACAGCATTCTAATAACTACTTACAGCATTTAATTTAGGAGTGGAAGTAGCATTTTGTCACGGCCTCATTCTATTCGCATTACACAATTAATATTTAATTTAAACGTAGCATTCAATAGTCGATTTCATCATTTAAGTAAGGAACGAGAACTGGCAATTGTAAGGGTCCGGTTATTCTGCAATCTGTCATTATTATAAATGCAACTGTAAACAAAATCAACGCAATGGTATAAACGCCCAAATGACAGCAACCCAACACGCCTTTTGACAGTGGAAAATGCCCATAAAGAAACTGTATACAGCTTTTTACCAAAACGAATTGTATACACGCCCAAAATTGACTGTAACCCAACACGCAATTCTAGAAATGCCACTATGAAAGTCATGTTTAAACTCAGATTAAAACATGGTTAACATGCAGAGTAAAAACATAATTAAGACGCAGATCAACATGTTTTGAACGATGATGAAAACGTAGATCAACAAGAATAAAACTCAAATTCAAACCTGATTAAAACGCAATTAAACATGATTAAAATGAAGATTAAAACACAGGCTCTTCTACGCCTACCCTGTGCGATGAATGCCAAAAGATTACGCCCAAGAGGGCAGCGACCCAACACGTCCCATGACAGTGGCAACGTACGATATACTCGTTTAAAACTACGCCCCCCCTATGAGAGAGAAAATGCCCTTTAAACAGTATGAAAACACCCAAGCAGTGGCAGAACGCCAATATACAGAAGCCAACGCCAAGTAACAGTGCCAAACGCCCCTAAAATTCATGATCAACGATTCAAGTAAAATGGTCAATAACAGAAGGCTCACTGTACAATGTAAATTCGACCATTGAAGGAAGGATCAAGCTTAAAATAAAATGCCCAATAACTCGTACACTGTATGCCCAAGTTTATAGTGGAAAAACGCCCACTATCTGTTTGCAACACACAAGGTAATGGTGGCAACGCCAAAATCAATTACAAACGCCTAAAGGTGACAGAGGAAACACACCTAACCTACAGTACCCAAACACCCAGGAGCAGCCAAATGCCCAGGAGCAGGGGGAAACCAAAGAAACAGGCCAATAAACGGATGCCAACAGTGATCAAACGCCAATAAACAGTATGCAAAGGTCATCTTCAATCACAGTTATCAAACGCAGGTCAATGCATTCAACCTAGATTAAAACCCCATGTCTACAATGCATACCCTAAAACGCCCAACAATTACATTCTTCTCATGGCCAAAAGAGGCGGTAACATTTCAACATTTGCCAGAACAAACTCACAATAACAGTGCTGAACGAAATTGCTAGAAATATAATGCCAAAATAATCATACTATACTATCATCGATAACAGTAAATTGCCGAATATAAATTACTTGCTACTTTACCAATTAAAATCATACCGTTGCCTTACGCCTGTGTTAAAAGATGTCCCGCGCTCCATGCTGCGTCCCGTGCTCCTTGCCGCTTCCTCTCGCCGACCACTTAAGTCTCACCGGTACCTCCCAGCCAAATGCTAGGGGTACTCTACTTCCCCCTTAGCCCCCCGAGCCGCAAAGGGGCCACACAAGAACCAGAGATAGACTAGCGTCTCAGCTCACCTCCGTGGATGAGCTACCACTCCAACACAGCTGAGATACACCCAACTCCTCACAAGAAAATCCGTCAAACCACAATTTGGCAGGGTAACGTTACGCTAACCGTTCATCCCCTTTTCCTTCCTTTCACTTTCTTTTATAGAAAAATGAGACCCACCTACTTTCCTAATTAATAATTAATTAATTTTTAAGGACAAACCTCTAAACAATCTCCATCATCCAAGTGTCACTCATCCCTAGGGTTCTCCAATAATTAAATTATTTTTAATAATTAAAAGACTAAATTCCCTCACTCCCCCAAAATCGCTCCTTAAATTTCTCCTAGGGTTCCTAGATCCCCTCTCATGCTTTTATTCACTTTCCTAAAATAAATTTTCTGAAATTTAGTAACTCCTTAAATGCTGATTCCTTTTTGCTTTTTACCCTATGTCCCCTACTTTCCAATATTAAGTTTCATTTATTTCTAGTTTCCCTATTTCCATTTTTATTCCTCTCTTTTATTATTATTTTATTATTATTTAAACCCAAAAGATAAATGCGGATTTTTAATCTTTTCAAAAGATAAAAATATATTTTTATTCCTAGCTTTTATACTCCCACCCTTTAATAAAATGTTATTTATTCCTTATCATTTTAAAGGCAAGGGTTTTGCTTAATTTATTTCCCCCATTACTTTACCCACTTTACTTTTAAGAAGACTTTAATTAACCCCTAGGTGGGTTTTAGTTTATGCCCTAGGTTTGTTTTTGTAGGATCTTTTCTTAGGACTGGTCAAATTTATCTTAGACATGTTTTAATTTAGGTTTTGATTTGAACAGGGCGACAATTTAATTAGGGGAGTCATTTTTTTTTTAAATTTTATTAGGCGTTAAGGTCTAGGGTCAGCTAGGTTGTCTCATCCTCATCATCAACACGACGTTCCCTTCAGGATGCACTACGTGCTCCAAGGCTGCCACTTGCCTTGTTTGCTTCGGTTGCACGACGTGCCCTTCAGGATGCATCACGTGCTCCAAGGGTGCGACTCGCTGATTTGCATTTCTTTGCACGACGTGCCCTTCAGGATGCACCATGTGCTCCAAGGGTGCTACTCGCTGGCTTGACGGATTGGTAGACTCTATAACCCCTGGAGTCAACACTTTGCCAGGTGATCTTGTGGGAGACTAAGGGCTCTAAGGAATAAGCCCCCCGCCTTATTGTGCGCCCCTTAGAATCATCGTGAGTGACTGTTGTAGTCTGCCCTCACGGCATCATGGATCCTCTCGAACTAGGTAATCGTTAACCTACAGTTCGAGCCACGACAGGAGTGATAGTAGGCTGTGGCAGGGCTGTTGTCCACACCTCTCCCTCAATCTCTCTGGAACTCGTGTGTGTCCCCTTTACTCCTTATGTGAGTCTGGTCGACAAGCTATCGTCAGCCTGCATCATCAACCATCATGTCAGATCATGTCAACAACATATCATAAAATCAATATCATATCCTCAAAACAAAACAATATCACCGTAAATGAAAAAACTCAAATAGCCCACTCCCTGACTCAATCCGGAGTCCAAGGGAGTTCCACCGATGCCTTTACATCCTCAAGGTCCAAAACCCTGCACACTCAATGAAACTGAGTCAGCAACACCTGTCTACACCAAGGTAGTAAAAACATCCTGTCATATCACTCAATGCATCATAATGAAAGAAAAAGTTTTATCATCATAAAAATCCAAATCACTTGCGAGCAAGTGTCCTCAAAGAATAAGTTTGGTAAGTGCGCCAGAGCGGGATGTTACATACACCCCCTCCTGGTCTAAACTTCGTCCCGAAGTTTCTCAGTATAAATTCCGAAATAAATGTACGATAATATCATAAGTACCATAGTATCATAAGTCTATCTATCAAACAAAAATGGAAACTGCTGGTGCATATCATATGCGTCCTCCCAGGTCACCGAGTGCGGACTATAACTGTCCCACTGGACCTTGACCTGATATACCATTCGACGTCATAACTGTCGAACGCGATGATCTAGAATGCGGACCGTCTCAGCCGTGAGCGCTCCCTTGTCCGACACCTGCAAGGAACTCATGTCAATCACATGTGTAGGATCACTAACATAATGTCTCAAAATAGATACATGAAAAACATCATGCATATGCCTCAAAGAATCAGGCAAGGCTAGTCGATAGGCCACGGGCCCCTTTCTCTCCACAATCTCGAAAGGTCCCACAAACCTAGGAGAGAGTTTAGCTCACTTTCCAAACTTGATCGAACTCTTATGCGGTTTAACCCGCAAGAAGACTCGATCGCCAACCTCGTAACTACGGTCGACTCGGTGCACATCGGCATAACTCTTCTGTCAATCCTGCGCTTCCTTTATCCTTTGTCTTATGGTTTGCATCTTCTCTTCCATTTCTTGGATCGCTTCTGGTCCCACCAGAACCCTATCCTCAAGCCAATCCCAACTCAAAGGCGTCCGACACGGTCGCCCATATAGAAACTCGAAAGGTGCCATCTTAATGGTGCTCTGGCAACTGTTGTTATAAGCAAACTCTACTAGTGGCAAGAATTCCTCCCAACACTTTTGTTGGTCCATCACGTACATGCACAACATGTCTTCCAAGGTTTGGTTCATACGTTTTGTTTGTCCGTCAGTCTCTGGGTGATACGCAGTACTAAAATTTAGTTGGGTTCCCAAGGCCTCTTGGAAACTCGTCCAAAATCATCCAGTAAACACCGATCCTCGATCGGATATAATCTTTTTAGGCACGCCATGCAGCCTCACAATATCACTGATGAAAAATCTTACTATGTCAGGTGCCTGATACGTCGTACGCACCGGAATAAAGTGAGCACTCTTGGTCAGAGTCTCTACTACTACAAAAATCGAGTCATGTCTCCTTGCTGTCAGTGGCAATCCAACAATAAAATCCATCGAAATGACTTCCCATTTCGATTCTGGAATGGCATGTGGTTGTAGTAATCCTGCCGGGTGTCTATGTTCAGCTTTTACCTACTGACACTCAAGACATCTAGCCACAAAGTTGACTATGTCGGCCTTCATTTCTTTCCAGAAGAACAAGGGCTTAAGGTCTCCCCTCATCTTCGTGACTCCCGAGTGAGCCATGTAAACTTCTCTATGAGCCTCGCGTAAGATCAACATCCTCAACTCGTCATTTGGCGGTACGTAAATACGACCTCTAAATCTCAATAACCCATCGTTGTCAAAGGTAAATCCCTCAAATCGTGGTACCATCATAGTGTTTTATCCGATAAAATCGTCGACTTCCTTGTACCAGTCATCATCACGGTGTAAAGCGGGAATCTTCTCACGTAGATTCGTATGAAGAGGAAACACCGAAAAGATACGTGGCCTCTGACTCAAAGCATCCGCCACTCGGTTCACGGTTCCCTTTATGTAAGAAATCTCGAAGTCGTACTCGCTAAGAAATTCTGACCAACGCCATTGTCGCGCGTTCAGGTCGCTTTGCGTAAAAATTTGTTGTAATCCACAATGATCAGTCTTTAATTCAAATTTTCGTCCAACAAGGTAGTGTCTCCATACCTTTAAGGCATATACGATGGCTAATAACTCCAAATCAGGCGTCGCGTAGTTTTTCTCATGCCTTCTTAATTTCCTCGAAATGTAAGAAATCACTCGTCTGCCTTGCATCAAGACTCCACCTAAACCTTCCTTGGATGCGTCAGTGCATACCAAGAAGTCTGTGCCCATGTCAGGGACCTTTAGTATCAGTGTTGTTGTCAACAACTCTTTAAGCCTCCTAAACGCTTCTGTGCATTTCTCTGTCCAAACAAACTTCTTGTTTTTCTTCTGCAATTCCGTGATCGGATTTGCTATCCTTGAAAATCCTTAGACAAAACATCGATAGTATCCTGCTAAACCCATAAAACTACGCACTTCTGTGACATTCATCGGTGCAGGACACTCCATAATGGCCTCAACCTTGGCTGGATCCACGACGATACCTTTGTCGGAGATGACATGCCCTAAATAGTGAATCCTGGATTGATAAAAAGAGCATTTGGACAGCTTCCCAAATAATTTGTGCTCTCGCAAACACTGTAGTACCAAGCACAAGTGCTTGTCATGCTCCTTCGTCCTCCAAGAGTAGATCAGAATATCGTCGATGAATACTTGGACAAACTTGTCCAAGTACTCGTGGAACACCCCGTTCATCAAACTCATGAATACCCCTGGGGCGTTTGTCAGTCCAAAAGGT
>JZKD02S1811364.1:879385-896231 GCA_000966675.3 Picea glauca
AAGTCATGGCAGGAGTGCTAGTAGACTGTGGCAGGGCTGTTGTCCACACCTCTCCCTCAATCTCTCTGGAACTCATGTGTGGCCCCTTTACTCCTTATGTGAGTCTGGTTGGCAAGCTATCGTCAGCCTGCATCATCAACCATCATGTCAGATCATGTCAACAACATATCATAAAATCAATAGCATATCCTCAAAACAAAACAATATCACCGTAAATGAAACAACTCAAATAGACCACTCCCTGATTCAATCAGGAGTCCAAGGGAGTTCCACCGATGCCTCTGCATCCTCAAGGTCCGAAACCCTGCACACTCAATGAAACTGAGTCAGCAGCACATGTCTACACCAAGGTAGTAAAAACATCCTATAATATCACTCAACGCATCATAATGAAAGAAAAAGTTTTATCATCATAAAAATCCAGATCACTTGCGTGCAAGTGTCCTCAAAGAATAAGTTTGGTAAGTGTGCCAGAGCGAGATGTTACAGATGACTTGTAAATAACATACCTTAGAAAACATCGTCAAAAGAATTTATCCTCCCTTGAATTTCAGCCTTCTTTACTTCACCTTCCCTCTTAAATTCAACTTAGATATCCTTTGGTTACCTCAGTCACTTGTATATATTCAATATGCTCAATTGTGATTAAAATGAAATATCTTTGCCTCTTATTTATACTTTCATGTAGATTCCTGAAGGGGTTACCTTTTAACCATATTAACCCACTTTCCTTATTTTAGGGTTAACCCACTTCTAACAACTTGTCTACTTAGTAATTTATCCATAAACTTTATTATTTAAATAATTTATTTTGTACCCACTTTGATTTAAAGTACACTCATCTCTTCACTTTATTATTTAAATAATTTCTTCTTTGCAAACACTTTGACTATTTTGACTTTTTGGGGCTTCTAGATGACTCATGAGGGTTCTCCAACTTCACATGGCCATAACTCTCTAACCATGAGGATTTATGTGACGTTCCATATACCAATGGAAATGGCATGACATTTTATATCCATATAGAATAGTCTTTCCTGAAAATATATCAAAACATGTACCATTATCCATCAAACAAACTTGGTTCCATTACCCAAACCCGGTTTCTCCAAATTCACATGGCCATAACTCTCTAATCGTGAGTATTTATGTGATGTTACACATACCATTGGAAATTGAATGACATTTACTATCCATATAGAATAGTATTACCTTCAAATACATTAAAAATCATATTATTATACATCAAAAAAACTTGGGTCCATTACCCAAACCTTTGTGCTATCAGAATTCGCTACCGAAATTTCTCCAAGGGTTGACATCAATCACTAAGGATTGAAATCAATATATAATATCACTCTCCAATGGTTGAGATATTTGAGAACCAAAAATCCATACCAATTGTCCATCAACCTAAGCCAATTGTCTGACAATCTCCCCCTTTGGCATTGATGGAAACACGAACATTGATGGCAACAATTAGTCATGATAACATTCACACTTATACTCCTCATCATTGTTTCTATCTCTCCCCTTTTGAAATCAATGGAAAAGAGTATCTCCCTTTGGGACTGCTCCCCCTGTCTACATGCCTCTTTTCTCTCTCTCCAAGAAATAATATCTTGCATATGATAAATCTCTCCCCCTTTGTCATCAATGGAAAAGGTATATTTCCATCTGGGGCTACTTAACTGAAATGTCCTTAGGGACACTCCCCCTGACTGGAATCTTCCTGAAACTGATATCCCAAGTTGAATTGTCCTATTTATGGTTCTTCCTCATGTAAATCGTATTCATATAAGATAAGTATTAAAAAGAATTCATTTTGAAGTAGAAATTACTCTGAGTCTCTGGCGAAGATAATCAATGGCTTCTCATGGAAACGGTTTTGTAAAGATGTCTTCCACTTTTTATTTTTTGCCCACATATTCAACTCTGATGTTCTTCTCTTCAACATGTTCCCATAGAAATTGATACTTGATTGGAATGTGCTTCATCTTGGAGTGCATCACTGGGTTCTTTGAGATATTGATGGAGCTTGTATTATCACAATAGATTAGAATGAGACCATCATAATAAATCTGTATATCTATTAGAATATGTTTCATCCATAGGACTTATGTAAAACATTATTCTGCTGCAATATACTCTGCCACAGTGGTAGATAAGGATACTGATGATTGTTTCTTGCTTATCCATGATACTAAACACTCACCCAAGTAGAACATTGCTCCACTAGTGCTTCGTCAATCATCAATGCAACGTTCCCAATCTGCATCTGTGTAGGAAATAAGTGATAGATCCTTTCCTTTGGGATACCATAATACAAATGCTTTTGTTCCTTTGAGATATC
Source organism: Picea glauca (assembly GCA_000966675.3). Lineage (NCBI taxonomy): Eukaryota > Viridiplantae > Streptophyta > Pinopsida > Pinales > Pinaceae > Picea > Picea glauca. The sequence goes on from JZKD02S1811364.1 coordinate 881,739, forward strand.
TGAAAATCCTTTTTACTACTAATACATGTGATTTCTTTGGTGCTTCTTGAAATTGTTCCACCTGTCCAAGTGCCTCCATTACATTTGGTTTGGATGTTGTCACATATAGTAAGCTACCAATCATTGACCTGTATTTCCTCTGGTCTATAGAATTTGAATAATCATATTTGATGAACTTTCAATTGGTTTGCATAGGAGTGGTAACTAGTTTGCAATCTTCCATTCCGAACCTCTTTAGCATTTCTATGGTATACTTAGTTTGAGAAATAAAAATTCCTTGGTTTCTTTGACATATGTGAAGACTAAAAAAAAAGGATAGTTGTTAAATTAATGACATTTTAAATTCATTCTGCATATTCCTTGCAAATTTCTGGCTTAACCTATCATTAGTACTTTCAAAAACAATATCATCAACATAAATTTCAATTAATAAAATACTACCTTGTATAGGTTTCTGTCTGTGCTTCCTTTCAATAGTTCGTAGGGAGTTTTGTCATTATTGTTTATAAGCATTAATCCATTTTTAATGTGAACTGTTGTATGCACTGCATCTGTCCAAAAAATCTATGTCAATTTGGAATCCATTAGCATTGTTCGAGCCATTTCCTGTGTAATTATAATCCATTATGATAAGGTTTCTTTGTCTATGAACAACTCTCTGAAACAATCTATGAATCCATGCTCTCGTCCACTATCATATATCTGTCCAATATTGCTAAGTATTCTTACAAATCCATCTCTGTCTATATTGTCCAAGAATCTACTAGTGCAATTGTCCATAATGCTAACCCATTTATCGTTATACTATCATGAAGTCTTGATTAATCTATCAAACTGTACTTCTGCTAACAGACTGTTGTGGATATTTTTTTTCAAACTCTCCAAGTTGCTCGAGAGATGGTTCTTTGGTATGTCATAGCTATTGCATAGACCCCCCCTGTCCAATATTCATATTACCTGGGAGTCTCTAAGTCAGATGGCTCAAAAAAAATCCTTCTCTGATGTGTATTCATCATCATCTTCATTAGTAGATTCATCATCATCTTCATTGGTAGATTCATCACCTCTCTGATCTCTGACTTTTTTCTTTCTGTCCGTGGATCCGTCTTTCACTACAATGCCTGAAAGTACAATCTCTTGAACTTGTTCCTTATTTACCTGTCCTTCTTTTCATTTAGTTATTTTCCAAACCTTTTTGTATTTGACATCTTTGTTTATCTTTGTATAATTTTCTTCATCTCATTCTATTGTCAATCTTGCGATCTTCGGGACCTGGTCTTTGTTCACCTGTTCTTCGTGTTCTCTTATCCACACTTTTTTACATCTGATAACAGTGTTCTCTTTCATGGAAGTATCAACCATGCTTCTACAGTCACTAGCTATGTGTCCATAGTTATGACATTTGTAACATTCAATTTTACGTGGGGCCACATAGGCATTTCTTTATTGAAAAATTATTTTATAATCCCTACAATCTACAACCTTACGTCAAAAGTTAGTACAGTAAAAGCAATGACCATAAAATAATTTTTCATACCTTCGACTGAATGGTATTATTTGTGGTGTAGTCCTTCTGAATTTTTTCCTTGACTGATCATGATCATCATTGAAGCTTCTTTGTGTCTTGAACATGGATGGTCTTCTTAACGATGTATCTTCAATAGTTTTCTTAGATTTTGGTTGACCGTGATTCCTTCCTTTGAGTACTTTTTCATAACTCTTTCTATTTTATTCATTCTTCTTTTCTAGCAATCTAGAGTGATTCTCTTCATTCTCTATAACGGATGTGGATGTTTCTCTCTTCAACATTCTTATTGAGATTGAATATTTTACTTCTCAATGTGACAACTTATTCTTCAAGCTTCTCAACGTTTTCTTTCTTCATTATCTGAGACTTCATGACTTCTTATGTTCTTTTTGCTTCTTCAAGGTTAAATTTTAATGTGATTATTTCTTCTTCAAGTCCTTTCTCTTCTTCACCAAACTCTGCCTCAAGCTGGTTTAGATCGTTATTTATTTCTTTAAGATGATCTGTCAATATCTTCTCTCTCATTTCTTCTTCTTCCTTTTGTGCTTCTATGTTGGCTTCCAAACAATTCTTTTCATATTCAAGATTTTCTTTGATCTTTCTGGCTTCTTCTAGCTGAGTTCTTAAGTTCTTAATGACCTGTTGGGATTCTTAAAAAATGTGAAGACTTTCATTTTGTTTCATTAATTATTTCTTGAGTGACTTGTTTTCTTCTCTTAGTTAATCTAAATCACTAATCAAATCTTCTTCATAATTGTCTTCCTTTTCAATTAGTTTTTTTTTCTCATTTCCTTCATGGCATTCTATTTCAAGATGTCCATGATTTTCATAATTAAATAAAAACAACATACCTCTGATGATTATGTACTCTTCATCATCTGAATCTGTTTGACATGGTGAACATAATTCTTCTTGATCTGTATCTATATCTTCTTCGGAATTTTCTAAATCTGCGATGCATGAAGAATATATGTCATGTAACTTATCCCAAAGTTCTTTAGCTGATGAACATTTACCAACCTTTTCTCTTACTAGATTAGGTAATCCTTCCCAGATGAAATCCTTTTCTATTTTGTTATTCTTATTCAATTGCTTCATGGCTATAGTCTTTTCCCTTTTTGAACTATCATATCCTGTAACAACTGATATTCAAATATAATGTCCATGTTCCTATAAAAATACTTTCATCCTTCTGCTCCACACCTCACACTCAAAACCATTCTGACCATTAAACATTGGTATTCCATTCTTAGAATAATTCATGATATCCTTCCAGTGGTTAAATTGTTTCCTGAAGAAACTGAATTTGATACCAATTGTTGGATTACTAAGCGAGGGGTTGGAATCAGTAATAGATCAATTTAATCACTTTTCACCATAAAATGAAAGTGTTATATCAATGTAGCATTATCATCCAATAATTGTAGAGTGAATAAACAATGAAAAAATTATCAATCAAACACATACACAGTACACCAGTGTTTTACGTGGAAACCCAAAGAGGGATAAAACCACAGAATGATTTGTCTTATATGTCTTTAAGAATTACATTCTTTGGAAGCACCAACTTCTTTTGTTTTCTAGTTGCAACTGGAAGGAGGCTCCAACCCCCTAGTTTCCCAGGCTACAACCTAAAGGAAGCTCCAACTCCCCAATTCTTTGGCTACAACCCCCTATGTTCTCCGGATACAACCGGAAGGTGGATAGAACCACCTGCCATTGCCTCGTCCAATTGCCCTGATGTATAAGTAGAATGATGGAACCATTGTCACACTATTACTGTGAGATATATTGTTGTAAAGATGTGCCAATCAACCTATAATCAACTTGTAGCATAAACAAGTGTACCAACCATGCACCAACATGTACCTCAACTTGTACCATGAATAAGTGCATTAACCATGCACCAAACATGTACAAATAACATGTCACAAGAACCTGTCCAAACAAGCTATCACAACAAGATGTATCATCAATATTATCAACCAAATCATATCTACTCACCAATATCAATCACCAAGACAAATCTCAAAGATGTGCATCAACCAAGCATAGCACAACAACTCATTATCATCACCAATATCGATATGTGCTTCTAGTAATATATCAATAGAAGTATGCTACATCATCGATAAACCATGTGTCAACAATACTAATAACAAATGCATCCAATCATGTACCAATTATGTACCAATCATGTATCAACTGTTCATCAACTCCTCATCAATATGTACCAACATCATCAACTATACACCTCATGTATGTGCCAACTCATCAACTGCTTGTCTCAACCATCTACCCAACATGTACCTCAACCAAAAGACCTCATCAATTTCATCATCCAAATATTATTTGTAAATCTGTAATATAATTGGTGTATATTATCACATACCTGCAAAACTTCCTTAACTTTAACAACAAGAGACTAGCATTTTCATCAAACTTTACTTTAGTCTCACATGACTAGTTTTTGATTAGTCAACAACCCTAACTTGAAATAATCATAACTATGTACCTGTAATGAATAAATATATGAAAATAGTACACAATTTGCTTCAATTTGTTTTATAAAATTCCTCTAGGTGTTACTATGTGGAACCTCTCGGAAAAGGAGTTATATAAAAAATGGTACCTTGTTGAATTCTGGATTATTCTAGAGAGATAACTTGTAGATAGAGCCCTGCACAGAATATTTGTTGTATGGATATGAAAATTGTACACAGAATACTATAGAATGTACTCTAACCAACACATTTGTTCTTACTGAATTTGGATCTATTATGAAGACGGTATGATGTTTTTACCCAAAACACCTGTTTTAGACTAGTTGCAGGACTAGCCACAAGCAATATTTTCCATGGAGTGTAACTCAAAAAATGCAACGACCCACAATATGAAATGTGTACCACATCTACTTGGATATGTTTCATCAACGACCTCCCAATTTAACGGTCGAAATCATTCTCGAAACAAATCTACCGTGAAAGTGTTGATATGACCTATAAATAGCATACCTTAGAAAACATCATCAAAATAATTTATCCTCCCTTGAATTTTGGCCTTCTTTACTTCACCTTCCCTCTAAAATTCAGCTTAGATATACTTTGGTTACCTCAGTCACTTGTATATATTCAATATGCTCAAGTGTGATTAACATGAGAGAGCCTTGCCGCTTATTTATACTTTCATGTAGCTTCCTCAAGGGGTTACCTTTAAACCATTTTAACCCACTTTCCTTATTTTAGGGTTAACCCACTTCTAACCACTTGTCTACTTAGTAATTTATCCATTAAATTTATTTTTTAAATAATTTATTTTGTATCCACTTTGATTTATAATACACTCATAACTTCATTTTATTACTTAAATAATTTCTTCTTTGCAAACACTTTGACTACTTTGACTTTTGGGGGTTTCTAGATTACTCATGAGGGTTCTCCAACTTCACATGGTCATAAATCTCTCATCATGAGGAGTTATGTGACGTTACACATACCATTGGAAATGGCATGCCATGTACCATCCATATAGAATAGAATTTCTTGCAAATATATCAAAACGCATACCATTATCCATAAAACAAACTTGGGTCCATTACCCTAACCTGGCTTCTCCAACTTCACATGGTCATAACTCTCTAACAGTGAGGAGTTATTTTTTGTTTCACATACCATCAGAAATGGAGTAACATGTAATATCCATATATAATAGTATTACCTTCAAATATATTAAAACTCATACCGTTATACATCAAACAAGATTGGGTCCATTACCCAAATCTTTGTGCTACCAGACTTTCTCCAAGGATTGACATCAATCACTAAGTGCTGAAATAAATCTACAATATCACTCTACAATGGTTGAAATCAATGACAACCAAAAATCCATACCAACTTTCCATCAACCTAATCCAACTAGCTGACAGTTCTCTTTCATGGAAGTATCGATCATGTTTCTACAATCACTAGCTATGCGACTATAGTTATGAAATTTGTAACATTCAATGTTACATGGGGTCACATAGGCATTTATTTCTTGAAAATTTGTTTTTTAATCCCTGCAATATGAAATTTTATGTCCAAAATTAGTATAATAAAAACAATGACCATAAAATATATTTTCATACCTGAGACTGAGTGCTCTTCTTTGTGTTGTAGTCCTTCTAAATTTCTACCTTGATTGATCATTATCATGAAAGAATCTTCTTTTTGTCTTGAGCATTAATGGTCTTCTTGAATATGTATCTTCAATAGTTTTCTTAGATTCCGGTTGACCATGATTCCTTCCTTTGAGTACTTTTTCATAACTCTTTCTGTTTTCTTCATTCTTGTTTTCTAGAAACCTACAGTGCTTCTCTTCATTCTCTATAACTGATGTGCATGCTTCTATCTCTTCAACATTCTTGTTGAGCCTGACAATTTTACTTCTCAATGTGACAACTTCTTCTTCAAGTTTCTCAACCTATTCTTCTTTCTTCATTATCTGAGACTTCATGTCTTCTTTTGTTCTTTTCGCTTCTTCAAGATGAATTTTAATGTGATTATTTCTTCTTCAAGTCCTTTCTCCTCTTGACCAAACTCTGCCTCAAGATGGTTTAGATAGTTAGTTCTTTCCTTAAGATGATCTGTCAATATCTTCTCTCTCATTTTTTGTTCTTCCTTCTATGCTACTATGTTGGATTCCAAATACTGCTTTTGATATTCAATATTTTATTTGATCTTTCTAGCTTCTTCTAGCTGAGTTCTTAATTTCTTGATGATCTGTTGGGATTCTAAAAAAATGTGAACACTTTCCTTTTGTTTCATCAATTCTTTCTTGAGTGACTTTTTTTCTTCTCTTAGGTCATATAAAACACTAATCAATTATGCTTCATAATTGTCTTTCTTTTCAATTAGTTTTTCTATCTCATTTCCTTCATGACATTCTATTTAAATATGTCCACGTTTTTCACAATTAAAGAAAAACAACATACCTCTGATGATTATGTACTCTTCATATTTTGAATCAGTTGGACATGGTTAACATAGTTCTTCTTGATTTGTATCTTCATATTCTTTGGCATTTTCTGAATCTAAGATGGGTGAAGAATATATGTCATGTAGCTTATCCTAAAGTTCTTTTGTTGATGAACATTTACCTACCTTTTCTCTTACCGGATTAGGGAATCCTTCCCATATGAAATACATTTTGATTTTTTTATTCTTCTTCAATTCCTTCTTGGTTGAAGTCTTTTCCCTTTTTGAACTATCATATCCTATAATGAATGATAGCCAAATATAATAACCATGTGCCTGTAAAAATACTTTCATCCTTCCACTCCATATCTCATACCTTAAACCATTCTGACAATTAAACATTGGTTAAATTGTTTCCTAAAGGAACCTCCTCTAATACCAATTGTTGTATTACTGAGAGGGGGGATTAATCAATAATAGAGAAATTTAATCCTTTTTAAGCATAAAATGCATGTGTTATGTCAATGTAGCATTATCATCCAATAGTTGCAGACTAAATAAACAATGAGCAAATGAGAAATCATACACATACACAGTACACTAGTGTTTTTACGTGGAAATCTAAAGCGATACAAAACCATGAAATACTTTTTCTTATATGTATTTAAGAATTACATTAATTGGAAGCACCAAATTCCTTTGTTTTCCAGCTGCAATTAGAAGGAGGCTCCAACCCCCTAGTTTCTCAGTATGAAACCTAAAGGAAACTCCAACTCCCAAATTCTCTAGCTACAACTAGAAGGAAGATACAACCCCCTATGTTCTCCAGCTACAACCGGAAGGTGGCTACAACCACCTGTCCTTGCCCCATACAACTGCCTTGAAATATAAGTAGAATGATGGAACCACTGTCACACTATCACTATGAGATATATTTTTATAAACCTATACCAATCAACCTGCACCAAACAACCTGCAACAACATGTACCAATAACCTATGACAACATGTACCATACATCAACCTGGACCTCAATCTGTACCATAAAAAAATGCATCAACCATGCACCAAGCCTGTACAAATAACCTGTCACAATAACCTGTCCAAACAACCTATCACAACAACATGTCTCGTCAATCTTATCAACCAAATCAAATATACTCACCAAGATAAATCACCAATACAACTCTCAACCATATGCACAATATCACCAAGATGTGTATCAACCAAGCATAACACAAAAACTCATAATCACCACCAAGATCAATATGTGCTTCTAATAATATACCAAGATAAGTATGCTACATCATCCATAAACCATGTGTCAACAATACTACTAACAAGTGCCTCCAACCATGTACCAAGTATGTACCAATAATGCATCAACTACTCATCACCTATGACTCATCAATATCTACCAACATCATCAACTATACACCTCATGTATGTGCCAAATCATAAACTACTTGTTTCAACCATGTAGCCAACATGTACCTCAACCAAGACCCCCCGACAATTTCATCATCCAAATATGATTTGTAACTCTGTAATAGACCCGATGTATATGATCACAAACCTTGTTGAATTATGGCTTATTCTATAGAGCGAACTTTTAGAGAGTTCCCCACACAGAATAATTGTTGTATGGATCTTAGAAAGCATCATCAAAATAATTTATCCCCTGAATTTTGGCCTTCTCTACTTCACCTTCCCTCTGAAATTTGGCTTAGATATCCTTTTTTTACCTCATTCACTTATAGATATTCAATATGCTCTAGTGTAATTAAAAATGAGAGACCCTTACCTCTTATTTATACTTTCATGTAGTTTCCTCAAGGGGTTACCTTCTAACCATATTAACCCACTTTCCTTATTTTAGGGCTAACCCACTTCTAACCACTTGTCCACTTAGTAATTTATCCATTAACTTTGTTATTTAAATAATTTTTTTGTATCCACTTTGACTTATAGCATACTCATCAATTCACTTTATTATTTAAATTACCTTCTAACCATCTTAATCCATTTTACTTATTTTAGGGAAAACCCACTTCTAACCACTTGTCCACTTAGTAATTTCGGCATTAAATTTATTATTTAAATAATTTCTTATTTGCAGGCACTTTGAATTCTTTTACCTTTTGTGGATTTTAGATGACTCATGAGGGTTATCCAATTTCACATGGACATAACTCTCTAATCGTGAGGAGTTATGTAATGTTCCACATTCCACCGAAAATGGAATGACATGTACTATCCATCTAGAATAGTCTTACCTTCAAATATATTAAAACTCATCCCATTATACATCAAACAAACTTGTTTCCATTACCCAAAAATTTGTGTTACCGGAATTCACTACCATAATTTCTTCAAGGGTTGACATCAATGAAAACCAACCCAGATAATCAATTGTTAAGAATTAGCACAATTAAACTATGATTCTACATTGGTTCTATTTTCATGAAGTAATAATTGCATATACACTATAGCTCCTAATTATTGACATTCACCTCACTATTATTCTCGCATTGTATATTTTTTGTTGTTTTCCACATTGTTGCAACTTGCATTTTTGCAACTCACATTGTTTTCATTCTTTTTTTTGTGTTGCAACTTCATTGGTGCAACTCCACTTGCAATTGCACTTTATTTTGTTCGCTTCCTAATTTGTGATAGTTTTATTCTTTAGTAGTTTGGGATTGGTATTATTGGATTGTTATTGGATGAGTGAACACTTAATTGTCCCAACAAAAAATGATCTTCATTATCATTGAACAATTCACCAGTATATCATAGTACGAATTCCAATTTATACAAGTGTGATTTCAATTCCTACAAGAGTTATTTTAATTTCTGCAAGTATGATTTCAATTCCTACATGAATTGTTTCAATTTCTGCAAGTGTGATTTCAATTTCCCTAAGTGTGATGTCAATTTATACAAGTGTGTTTCAATTCCTACAAGAGTAATTTTAATTTATTCAAGCATGATTCAATTCCTATAAGTGCGATTTCAATTTTGCAAGTGTGAATTTCCTTTACTTCAAGTGCAATATTTACTTCCCTACATATTAGGAAATAGTTTAATTTTTTGACTTAACTAGGTATCTTGAACCATTGATTTGTGACATTAAAAGTACTACAACCCATTATAAAAACAACACTATACCTTTCATATACAGTGCACGACATTTCGTAAGTAAGATACAACCTCAGATTGATAAATAAATATACATTTTTCGGTTTCCCGCTAATTAATTATAAAGTAATTAAAAGGTCCATCATTTTTGGTGTTGTTGCTAGGGATTTTTCAAGGGAAGTTAGTTGTTGTTTAGTTGTATTGATTTCCTTCATTACAGTAAATTAAAGGTTACAATCTATTTTCAGAAATTTGAAGAACATTTTTCTAATATTTTCTATGCCAAAATCTAGAGATTAACAAAGTAGATTTATTATCTCTTCCAAAAAATATAGAAAATCTAATAGTGAGGGTCAATCAAAAGAATTAAAGGATCACAACCAACCAAATTAATTATCCCCTACAACAATTTTTGTTTCCAAGAAGAAGCTTGAAGCATCTGCTCAAGTATCAGATATTGTACAAGGGTCTTTCCACACAGAGGTTTGTGTTTCAGAAGAGCATATCAATGAACACTATAACTCCAGATAGTTCTTCTTTCTTAAGGCATATTTAGAAAAATGGCACATGAGATTGTCAACGAGGAACCCATGAGTTTCAAATTTCCAATTCAAGAAATAGTTGGAGACCAAGATGAATAACATCCCTCATTCATCCTTTCCAAAAGTTCATGGGTTATCTAAAGAAGATCTTGATACTTTCCTCTTCAAGTTCGATGTACATTGGAGAAGATACAACTATGTGACATATTCTCATAAACTGACGTTTGTTTCCACCACACTCAAGAGTGTTTCACTACGATGGTTTACGAGTCTTCTAAAGGATATTATCCACTAATGGGATCAAATGAAAAAGAAATTTAAAGACAAGTACCAAGACTACTGCAAATATAAATAAATAAGACAGGAATTATTTAATATGATTCAACATGAAGATGAAAGTTTAGGAGATTACATTGAATGGTTCACTTATAACCTGTAGAGGGAAAATCAAGGAGACTTGGCTCCTCAGACATGATTTGTCTTATTCCTAAGAGGAATCTAAGATGATTGTATATAAACCCTAAACCTAATGGGTGGGGGATATTTTTCTCAGTTAGAATACAATATTATCTTGGAACTTTGTCGTAAGTATGACATAGGGCAAAGGGACAAGAGATATACTAGAAATAATGGGTGAAACTGCTAGAAGTGGATTCATGAGAGAAGAAATAGAGAAAATGTTAGAATACTTCAATACCAACATTCTTAGTTCCCTGAGCTCCTAACTGGATACACTCTAGATGAAAAAGAAGAGGGAATAAAAATAACAAGCATTGCCTATGTTTCTTCCATGATGTAGAATGAACAAGCCAAGGAGAGAATGTTTGTTGGATCAGATTGATTTTTTCATAATATTTAGAGAGGACAATGATACACATAATTTTCCATCCTTACCAAGATTAAAAGATATTTACAAGAAAAATGAAGAACCAGAGCAATTATGCTATGTCTCTCAAAAGTTCCCCTCACATCCCAAACCTCAATGTATCATCCAAGATCAATCTAAATATTTCAATTCATATTGGACTAACCATTCAATGAAATATGCTTCTAAATTTTGGGTATTCCAACACAAAAATCGGTAGCTCCTCCTCCTCCAAACTAGTTATGGCAACGGGGATGGAGAAATACCACCATAGGAGGAAATCAACAACCTATGACACAACCACCCATGAAACTTGTTCCTCCTACCCAAATGAAGGAACCCACATCCACCCCTCCTCAATCAAAAATACTTTCACAACCCATACCTAACCCAAATAATGGAAGGTTGAGTCAACAATTGCACGCTAGTGGACTTGCAACCTACCCTACTTACTCCATATCTTCCATGGACTATAACAATATTCACCTTTGATTCGAGAAGACTCTAACTAAATACCAACCTCTCATTAGCATCGAATATTTGAATGAGGAGGTACCAAATGGATATTAAAAATAAACAAAATATCAGGAACCTTCAAAAGATGAGAATTTCCACCCCAAAATTCAAGACCCACCCTATCCAGAAATGTTGAACTAAGAAAAACCTTTTACACAACATGCGTTTGATTTCTTTGGAAAACTTGAAAAATGTGTGTGTCAAAATACTACTATTTCAAGCAATTAAGGATGTACCCATTTATTCAAAACCGGTACAAGAACTTTACTAAAGGAAACCCAGTAGGAAACAAAAGGATCCCCAAACTTTTCATGCAATGGAAAAACTGTAAAACTAATGATTAACAAAGTTCTCATAGCTAAATACGTTGACCCTGACAATCCATTCGTTAATGTGCATATCAACAACACACTTATTAGTAACACATTAGTTAACCTTGGGGATTCCATCAACATTATGACACATGAGACCATGAAATCCTTAGGTCTTACAGGCCTTAGAGAAACCCCCACTATACTTCAACTTGTAGATAAATGAAACATTAAACCAGAGGGAATTATAGATGATGTAGTGATCTCTGTGGATTCATGGGAATATCTGACTGAATTCATGGTACTACAACCCAAAAACTCTCTAGGAGATTATCCTCTAATCCTAGGACGATCTTGGTTGTCCAGTGTCTATGTCTACATAATTTTTTCATTCAAGCAATATGACCATATCCCATGGCACATCCACCAAACCATTAAACCTATACCCTCTCACTAAACCCAACATAAACTTAGAAACACCACTTTGGGTTGATCGATAAGAGAGTGATGAATAAGGGGAATCCCATAATTTCCTCTCTATAAATCAATACTTAGCTATAAGAGATAAAACAAAGGACCATGAAGTCAATGATTTTATATATTCTTCCTCTTCCTGAGGAAACACACATATTCTTGAGCATGTTATGAAACCATAAACTAGGGTTTCTTTAGCCTCAACAATAATTTCACCCATAAAACACGAACCCATGCCACAAAAATATCAATGATCCCTTATAGAAACCATAGAAATCAGCCCAGGGAAAGCCTGGAAAATCAACCGAGGACTAACCGAACAACAAAAGGAGAAATTGGTTCAAGTGTTGTAAAAGAACAATGATTCCTTTGCATGGGATTACTCTGAAATTAAGGGAATCCATCCCGACCTATGCACACACACACACACACACACACACACACACACACACACACACACACATAGATATATATATTAAGTAACCATACAAACACATTCACCAACCCTAGTGTTGAATGAACCCGACAATGAAATACATAGTCAAAGAAGAGCTACAGAAAATTCTTACAACTACCTTCATATATACGGTTTATGATAGCCAATGGGTGTTTTCTCTTGTCATGGTACCAAATAAAAACTGTAAATGGATAATTTATGTAGATTGTAGAGAAAAAAATAAAACAACATAGAAGGATCACTTCCCATTACCATTTATTCACCAGGTCCTAGACACGTTAGCAGGAAAGAAGTATTTTTATTTCCTATAAAATTAAGTGGATAAAACCATATCCAAATCACACACGGATACTAGGAGAAAACAACATTCATATGTCCTTGGTGGACATTCTCCTACAGTGTTCTACCATTTGGGTTATGTAATTCCCTCACCACCTTTCAATGAGTCGTTATAGGTATGGTGATGGAAATATATATGGACGATTTCACGACATTTGGGGATGAATTTTATGTGGAGTTATCCAATATGGAAAAGATTTTAATAAGGTGCAAAGAATCAAATGTTCCCTCAGTAATGAAAAATGTTTGATGATGGAACCTAATGGCATCATATAGGGACATCGCATCTCAGAAAAAGGCAATCAAGTCTATCTAGAAAAAGTTAAGGTAATATTAAATTTTCCATCTCCAACTTCATTAAAGAAAGTACAAATATTTCTAGAATATGTTGGTTATTACCATAAATTCATTGAAAATTTTCATGTATTTTGCATCCATTATTATTTTTTCTTAACGAAGACACTAATCTTGCATGGATAGATACATGTCATCATGCGCTTGATTAATTAAAAATCAAAGTATATGAAGCTCTTATACTAAGAGGACTGGATTGGACCATATTGTTCCACATTTCCATAGATGCATCAAACACCATTTTTAGATTCTTTCTTGAAAAACTCAAAGGAAAGGACCCATATCTAATTTACTATGTCAGTGAGAATCTCTTGCTTGCATAATTAAACTATATGGTAACTGAGAAAGAGTTATTTCCATCATTCATACAATAAACAAGTTTAGACACTACATTATCAAATATCATGTAATATTACATATCGATCATGGTGCTAATAAATATTTAATAAGCAAACTAATCACCAAAGGAAGGGTCAATAGATGGTTTATTTTATTTAAAGAATTTTATATTACCATTCTAGATAAACCAGGAAACGATAATGTAGTTGTTCAATTTGTTTATAGAATAAGATCTAATGAGAATGAGCCTCGAGTAGAATATTTTTTTCTAGATAAACATCTCTTTGCGGTGTCTACTAACTCACATTGGTTTGCATATATTGATAACTTCTTAGTTGCAGGAAAACTTCAGCATCATCTAACTCCCAAGAAAAAAAAAATATGGTCAAGAAAATTGAAATATTTTGATGGATTGATGGTTGTATCTTCTACACTGGGCCTGATTTGATTAGGAGGATATGTGTATGAGAGGATGAAGTCCACGAAATACTAAAATATTGTCACGATTGGCCATGTGGGGGAATTTTCCAAATAAAATGACTGGGTACAAGGTACTCCATTGTTAAGCCCTAATATTGGCTCATTACCACTTAATTGGGGCATATTAGATTAGTAATGTTATTTTATTTATGTCGGCTTTAGGCCATTATTTGTGATTTAGATTAGTAATGTT
>JZKD02S1811364.1:896241-907420 GCA_000966675.3 Picea glauca
AAGGAGGTTTCCCCCTCGAAGAGGCTTATTATCTGATATTATCTCTTTTTCAAGGCGTTGAGTACTTTTCTTGAGGTTTTTCTATGCTATATTGATGTTTGGTTCTTAACATCCATCAAGGGTATTATTGGCCCAATCTTTTTAGAGACACCAAAGAGTATGTGAAGAGGTGAAAAAATTGTCAATGCATCGGTACACACATAGAAACAAATGAAATTCCACTAAAACCACATATGGGTTTATAACCTTTCAAAAAAATGGGCCATTGATTTTGTGGTACCCATAAATCCCTCTTCCCATGACCACTCCTACATCCTCGTCTACACAGACTATGTCACAAATTGGATGGAGGAAAAAGAACTTTTGACAACAACCATACTAGAAATAATGGAGTTTCTCCATGAAGAGATCTTTGTAAGGATTATAATACCATGATATATAGTGACCAATGGAGGAAATCAGTTAATATCACCGATTTTTAGAGACCTGGTGGACAACTAAAAGATAAAACATAGAGTAAAAACACCATATCACCCACAAGAAAATGGACAAGTAGAGGGGACTAATAATATCCTTGATACCATCATCACTAAAATTGTCTGATTATATCTCAAGGATTGGGCCGGTAGACTCATTCAATTTTTATGGGTGTACAATAGTAAAACTAGGTTTGGACCTATCAGAGGCCCAGAAAGAAAAACTTATTCAAATCAAAAAGTTGGACGAGCTAAAATAAGATGCCCTATATTAAACCAAAGTGATACACCACTCAAGGGCCATATGACACAATAAATTTATCAAGAAAAATAAATTCAAATCTAGAGACTGGGCATTATTATTTGATTCTAGGTTCAATGAACTTAGAGGAAAATTTTGGACCTTATGGCTTTGTCCATTTGATATTGATATAGTGTCTGATAGTGGGGCCATCAAAATACATACCATAGATGAGGAAAAAAATCCTCTAATGGAAAATGGAAATATAATTCACTTATATCGTCGACTCCTATCAAAGGAATCATTTTTTAGGGAGATTGAAAATGGATGGCCTCAGAGTGATATGGAACTTGTTGAAGATTAACAATTCCCATCCAGATAATCTCTATTCTCCTTCTTTAAAAAAAAAATAGAAATGTGAAAACCAACCTAGTTGACGCATTAAAAAAAAATAGGAATAAGAAAGAAGGGAACTTCATGGTTTTGTGATAGTTATGTTAGGATCCTTCTCAATAAATTTTAATCAAGACTTTTTTTTCTAATAAATTTTTTTTTTTTCAGGATATGTAGGGGAAAATAATGTTGCTGCAATCCCAATTGTTGCAACTCCTGTTGTTGTAGTTCTTTCTGTTGCAACTCTTATTGCGAAAATTCTCGTTGATGGAACTCTTACTTCCACAATTCCTATTTTTGCAATTCGTATTGTTGCAGTTCTCATTGGTGAAACTCTTGTTGCTGCAATTCCCTTTGTTTCAACTTCCTTTTATAAAACTATTCGCCTTATTTCAATTCCCATTGTTGCAATTCCCTTTGTTACAACTCCCTTTGTTGCAACTAATCCCTTTTGTTGCAACTCCCATTAATGAAATTCCCTTTTGTATCTTTACTCCATTTCAAAAATATCCCTTCTCTCATTTCCTTGGTTGTAAATACACTTGAATCCCTCCTTCATTTCAAAAATATCCCTTATCTCATTCCCTTGGTTGCAACTCCACTTCCATCCCTCCTTCATTTTGAAAACCCCACTTCTCTCATTTCCTTGGCTGAAACTCCATTTGCATCCCTCCTTCATTTTGAAAACCTACCTCCTCTCATTCCTTTTTCTACAAATCCACTTGCAATTTCTGTACCTTTCTCAAATCTAAACCCTCTCATTTTGTGACTGCAACTCTATTGTTGCTACTCATGTCACTCCATTTACGATCACATCTTTATTTCAATTTTCAATTTTCACCACACCATCAATGATATAATTCCTCTCGACACCATTCAATGCATCATGATCACTGCAAATTTATCGTTGAAACTCTCTATGCTATGAGTTCTCTTGCAACTTTGACTTCAGGATCATCGTCAATGCTGCACTTCAAGTTGAAAAAATGAATAATGTCTATGATGCAATTTTGATTAGGACCATTCATGTGACTCTATATTCCAAGGTTCCAACACCATCAGCACCATACTCATACAACCACTTGAGGTAATATGTGACATGTATGAGTTTCAGTAATGATTTTCAATGAGAAGGTTTAATGGCATGTGTCTATTATTATTCCTCCATAACCGCCACCTTAGATCAACGTTGCAATCTTCAGGATTTGCATACCCACCACCCTTATTTCCAAAATTCCAAATTCACTACCCAATAACATCCATATCTCCTACAAACACAAGCACTCAGAGTTACCAGATAAAAAGAACCATGTGAGGTTCATCGATACATAGAGAGCCTACTAAACCAATTATACTTGAGTTTTATGACAACATCACACAAATTTTGGGACAAGCTGGTTAGATGGAATACATTCTACAGATATAGGCATATGATGATGAAATATCTCTGCAATTCTTCCTAAATTATAGATTCAAACACTCCATACAATGAGGTTCGCAGGTAGAGGTCACTAAGGAAATAATGGAATAATTCATTGGGTTACCTTGGATAGGAGAGAGATGGTATACCAGAAGGACTTCGCAACCAAAACTTTTTAGGCAGTTCCTTGAGCCAAGAGAGGCCTTAGTAAAGAAGGGTACATGATTTGAACACCAGTATTTTACACGCCCATGTAAAGACATGGTTATCTTATCAAATTGATATTTCACCCACAAAGGTCACTATGGAGTCATCTACGTTAAACATGTTCACCTGTTTTACAATCTATGCCATAACCGACCAATTAACATGCCATACTTTTTGTTTTATATGCTGAAAACTATGGAAGAACTTATCCAACAAGAGAAGAAACCCAAAGAGACCATATCACACCATGACATTATCAAGTCGTTTATGGATCATGAATTGCAAAAGGAAGTTTGCACTTGGAACAACATCATCTGGTCACTTGTTCTGCTGAGTGAGAGAAAATTGGTTTCACTTTAGGAAGTCGAGCATGAAACACTTGCACTTTCAGAACTAGAAGGGGATGCATCGAAAAATGATCTACTAGGTACCAATATTGCAAGCATGATGAGTCCAAATAATGCAACTCCTCCACCGAGGAAAAACACCACGGATATAACGAGCCCAACTATTGTGACTCCTCCACCAAAGAAATCTAGGAGGGAAAATAAGAAAAGGGGCCAACTTTTTGTAACTCAGATGAATAAAAACCATGACAACGATGTGGAAATAATGACCAACAGACCCACTACAAATAAAATTATAGGTATTATGAAAAGTAAAACCCCCATTCCAAAGGAACATAGAATGAGACAAACGACTACAACTCAACATAAAAAGATAATTTTTGAGACTAAAGGGCCTTATCAAGATCTTGGTGGATCATGTACTGCAAAAGGAAGGTTTCATGTGGAACAACATCATCTAGCCACCTATTTTTCTCATTGAAATAGAAGTGGTTGCACTTCAGGAAACCGAACATAAAATGTCTACACTTTCATCACTGGAAGGGGTCGTAGCTGCAACTCCTCTGCCAGGTACCAATACTACATGCACGATGATTCTAGATACTGCAACTCTTCCAAAAGGGAAAAAAACCATGGATACAAAGATCACAACTACTAGGACTCCTCCACCAAAGAAATCTAGGAGGGAAACTAAGAAAAGGGGGTAGTTTGTTGCAACTCTAGTGAAGGATGATCCTGACAACTATGTGGAAATAATGGCCAACATACCCTTGACAAACTGACTCAAAGGGTTTACAAAAGGTAAACCCTTATTCAAAAGAAACCCAAAAAAAGACAAACAACTAAAAATCATTGTAAAAAGAGGAGAACAACTAAGCCCAAATAACAAGCACAGGAGGAGCACTAGGAAACAGAGGAAGAATAACCCTCCCCTTACACACAAGAACTAAAGGAGGAAATTAAACTATAATTTGATGAGGACTTGGTTGAAACATAAGAAATAGAATAAGGAACTCTTGGAGAAGGCCTTATTCCTCTCCTGGAAGCATATTCAGATGAATAAGAGGTAAAGGTGAAACCCCTCACTGACCCACCAAAGCTAGTGGAGATCCCTTCGAAAGAACAATATTCTAGAGAGGCATAGGGCCCAACAAAAAGAAAAGAGGAATAGGAGGAATAAAATTATGTTATATCACCAAAACTATCAGAAAACACTCTTCCAACACACACTCCCGAGCCTCAGGAACCACAGATGGAGAATCCATAGAAATATGGAAATACAACAAATAAAGAGGATTTAGAATTTATCATTCATACAATAGTAAGCATAATTGAGGAAAACAAATTGGAAATAGTGTCTCTTCATGACTCAACAAGAGGCACTCTTAAGAAATAAAATTTTATTACTACATAAGAGAAACAAGAAGTAGAACCATAGGCCCCTACTATTGCACAAGAACCAATAGGAGGTTCTCCAGGGGATAAACCTTCCCACTCACATAATTAAAATAGAGAAGAACATGAAGCATAAGAGGTTCCACTAAGAAATACCTATGGCGATGGCTCAACTAATGCACCATACCTAGGGCTGCAGGAACCAAAGATTGTTATTCCATAAAGGAAAATTACTACCACAACTTGGGTGAGTATCCCAAATGCCTTAACCATTTGTGCATCTCTAGTAAATAAAAACAAGGTATTAATAATGAAGAACTTGAAGATTCAACTTAAATTGAAAATGTTAGAGGATGATATCGATGAGCAAAGGGAACTTGAAAAATAAAGTTACTCTACAAAAAGTCCTCTTGCTACAGGGGAACCCTTCATAGGTTCACAAGAAATATCTCAAATCAATGAGACAAAGTAAGTAGCTTCCAAGGATAAACAAATTATGTTAGTTGGTAAGGCCACTTATACAGAAACAAAGAAAGAAGAAGCATATAATATAAAATTTCCATCAGGGAAGGATATTAGTGAGAAAAAGGAGGAATAATGTGAGGTAACCTGTGCTTTCATTGACCACTAGGCTCACCTTGATGAATTGGCCAAGAAATTAAGATTTCTGATGTAGGAGAATCGCTCCATCTTAACACGTGCCAACTAATTAACACGTGTGGTGTGCATTGAAGAAAGGAGAGGTGTTTCCCTCTCATTTTTTCCTCAAGAATCCAAGACGTGATCTAGGCATTAATTGGAGACAAGATGGAATAGCCAAATCATGCTTTCGCACAAGTTGGAGATAAGGTCACCATTAATAGGCTGACGACAAAATGGATCTACGTCTGATTTGGAGCAGAATTTCCATCATTGCAATTTTTCCCTTCAATGGGAATTAGGGATGGTGATTTGACACCATTAGTCATATTGCGAGGGATGCTCAATTGAGTCCCTCTTGTATAAACCTTCGTATTGTAAGAAAAGTAGAAGAGAGTTAGGCAGGTTGGATAGGAGGAGGTAAATGAGAGCTAACACTTAGTTGTAGCTCAGACTTCACCATTGTAATTTGGCATTCCACCATTAATAGAAAATGACATTTTTTCTTGGTTTTCATTTTTGTTCAATGGACGTTGTGTTTTGGATGTCTTTTATAGGTTTATGAGTTGTAAATGAATGCTAGAAATTATTTGCAGAGATAGAGATACAATTTTCTATCCGCAAGTGTGTTGAGTTAAGTGTGGTTCTCTAGGATAAGTGAAAGGAGTGTGCAACAGAGAGAGGAAAATTTGTAAGCCAATGCAAGGAGTGTGTATCTGAACTTAGTGGATTCAAAAGAGAAGCTTCCAGGAGGGTACACCAGATTTATTAACTAACTCAGGGAGAAATTTCAAGGCAGTTAAGTCCCTTTTAAAGAAATATTGTGTGGGAGAAAACAAATTCCAGAGTTACTGAAAACTATGGAACACTCTGCCAGGAGGGCATCGATATTGTGTGAGCATACCTAGGAACAACACAGTTGAAGGTGTTGAAGGATCCGAGAATTTTTTAACATTCTGGTGAAGGAAGGCTTTGCAAGAAGTGAAATGAAAAAGGAAAGGAGATGCCTTCAACCTTTCCATAAGGTCGAGGGAGAAGCCATCGAAGAACTGAGCCAAGAACAAGGAGTGTGCCTAAGGTTTTGTGATTTCAACTTATAAGCTTAGGAGGAAGGGAGAGAAACTACTAGGAGGGCACGAGAAACTCATAGAGGAACTTGGAACTATGGAAGTTTTCAAGTCGAGAAGATTCACAGGAGAGTTGCATAGATATCTGCAAGGAGTGCAGAAATCCTTCGAGAACAACCTAAGTCTCGAAAGGTAAAATTGCGTTGAGTGTGAAAAGGAGTTGAGGACTTGATGAAGTCCCGAATATGGAGAAATCACCCATTGTCAAAGAAATGACAGGTGGTAGAAGATCGAGAGGTATGGGAGCAGGAACTTTAGAAGGTTTGTCGAGAGAAAGCAATAGTCTTCATGAGGTCGCGAAGAGAGAAGTAAATCCAGGCCATTATATCTATAATAAATGTGGTAGAGAGTCGTGTATTTCGCAGGAGGAGCCCTTCAAAATAAGTCGGGAAGAAGAAGATTCGAGAGGAGATAGGACTCATGAAGTCTGAACTCGTGATTCAATCACAGGCATTGATCGTGGGAGGAACGTGGACCATAGATATGGTCTCGAAGAGTTCACCGATTTGGAAATCCGTGAAAGGGGAAAGCAACTCACGAAAGTTCCAAAGTGAAGAGTCATGAAGGGAGATATCCCATGACTATAGTCTTTGGTCACATAGAAGAGGGAAGCCTAGAAAAGAGAGCTAGAAGTGTTGGCATCGAAGTTGAAAAGCGATAAGGAGAGGGTCTGCAGGTGCCACATTGTGGATGCCGAGGAAGTGAAAAATGGCATGTGTCAAGTTGAAAACGATTCCATCAGGAGCCCGATGAACCATTCGGTTCAACGACTTGAACGATACTAGAACAAGAGGTCTTGCATCCTTGTTAAGGAGAAGGAGAGGTGGGGTTTGCTCCAATTTCCCTAGAAGGTATGAGAAGTGTGTGGGGTCGTTAGATCAGACAAGTAATTGGAGCATACTAGTGAAGGACAACACTCCCCATAAAAAAAAATATAAAAGAGAGATCTCAGTTGACAAAAGAGGCTGGTTAATTTCCTAATGCATTAGTCCCAGAGATAGGAGTTAGCGTATTATAATCCTATGTTGTATGGAAAAGTCTCCTACGTCATGTAATTGTATAAATCTTAATTCTTAGTATAAGGAACATACTTTTGTATTCCTAGTGTTTATAAAGTAATGAGAAGAATTGGTATGGATGTTCAAGTCAGTTATTCAACACAATGTATATGATCCAGGCAGATATAAAAGAGAAAAAAAATCAAGGTCCTCAAATCTAAAAAGAATATCACCAAGTCGAATATCTCATCGAGATCTTTCCAATGTTGCAAACAGAACCTCAAACAAAGTCCAAACAAAGAAGACATGGCTAGTCAAAGTTATGGTCAACCAAGTCAAAGTCATCCTACTAAAATCAAAATCCATATAGATGATGTCATTATTCAATCGTATAGGCTCACATCATCATGAAATCATGTTTATGTCACCATGCTAATGTTGTAGCATGACAGGCTACCACGTGGCATGTTGATATGGAATTTGTAGTCACCACATGGGAGAATCTGTGAATGACACATGGCACCCCCAAGTGGTACCATGTGGCCTCATGAAAGCATGAAACATGTTATCTTACTCGACAACTAACTGGACATACTTGGAAAATTGTAGTGTTCCACATAGCACCCCTGAAATTGCCAAGGATGGCCCATGAACGACCAAATAAAAAAAATATAAAAGCTAGGGTCCGCTGGCGCTGGACCCAACGACCAACATTCTGGTGACCATACCACAAAAAAAATCATGGAATCCCACACTTCGATGGTTAACATTAAATACAGTCCTCGGATATTCTAATTGGATCTGATCCATGCAAGAGTCAAATCATTTAACTTGGCATGAAACCTAAACTCGATAGGTGTTGGAATGTTATAACAAGTTGTAAACAATATTTGAAAGGTGTTGTAACAAATATTTAAAATGATGGGGGTCTATGGGGTTTTACCCTCGGACCTCCCCAACAAATGACCTAATTTGTACCATCGACAACTGATCAGGCTATAGCCCATGTTGTAAAATTTTCCCACAATTTTATACATAAACCAAGTTTATTGATATGCCAAGGGGTCTCTGCCTAGAGCCATACGATGAAGTGAATTTCTCTATAGGTATAGGCATTAATGCAGACTAGTGGCATGAATTTCAACGAAAATGTCCCAGTCGGGACCTAGAGGTAACGATGTCATATTTGGACAATTTGATAGTCAATTTTACACTAATCCTCACCATGAATCCATTGGTGTAGTCATATTTTGTATCGAGGTAGTAGATCAAAAGAATATTTTTAGTTTATAGGTATATCCATGTAATTATGCCAATTTATTGTGGATATAATATAAATCCTCTCCACTTCGAAGTAGGATCAAACACGTAGTCATTATTGGATGAACTTCAATATCAAGTTGTTGTGTTCTTGCTCATTTCTCTCATCTTTTCTTCATATTTATTCCTTCTTTATTATTGTTTCATATAATATTTAATTCAATTCACATGATGGTCATCGAATAAAATATATTGGATCAATATATCTCTAATATGATGTAATACATTTAGTAATAAAGATATGATAGTTTTGTTCTATCTTATGTTTGTTTTGAATGAGTATCATTGATGTGTGTATACTTTTAATTCTAATTCCTTACTATAATATCATATATGAGTTTCATGGATGCCATTTACAGTATTTTTAGTGATGTTTGATCCCCCATCCTTGACACAAGAGCTTATGGTCTTTGTGATCCTGTTTGCATATCGGATGAGACCTTCCCTGGCCTCCCCTGAGGATTGATATGACGATGCTTAGGGGTTTTGTTGGACATTCTTTGGATGAAACCTAGGTATTTGTTAAGAACCTGAATAGATCTACAAATATAATCACTACAATTACTGAATATAAAATAAATCCACAGAGCAAAGATAGAAGAAACCACACTTTATTATTACCAAACCCTTGAGGTAGGGAAACACCATACAATGGATCCTATTACGGAGGGGATCCTCTCCTGTTCACTTGCCTCTTCGAGGGGGCATCCTTCTATTGAGCTACCGCTCCAAATACAAAACTTTTCTTCATGTCTCATTACATTGCTTGAACCCCTTTATATAGTGCTACCATCACCTAAGAACATTCTAGAGGAGGAATATTCTAGAAGTAGAACCTTCTAAGAAGTCCTCTTTCATTTATTATATCTAATTACCCCTTTTGTTATATCTAACTACCATAGTGGGCCTTATTTAATAATATAGTGGACCTAGTCCACCTTACATTGAATGACCTCCACTATTATCACTATGGACCCTCTGGTCCCCCTCACTACCTCTCTAGCTACCTTACATTCCATCCCCCTTATGAAAGAATTGTCCTCAACGCTTGATATACAACCATATACCAGGGTCCCATGGATAATTGTGGACCATAATGTTGAAGAAGACTGAAGAACCAAGGTCTCATGTAGAAAGGAAATCCACCATGCTTAAGTAGTCCAACCACCATTGTATGCCCGGGTCCCATGAGCAAGTGCTCATGTGAACTCCCCGTGGAAGATTTTGGAACCCAATAACCAACTCCAAATGATGCTCCAAAGACTAACACCTATCATGTGGATCCAAATAAGAAGATCCATCCACATAGTGGAAACGGGTCATAGCAGAATTTGAAATGAATAATACCACTGTAGAATATGTATACTGAATGCTGGTAACTAGCTCTTGATGTGGGACATTGATGTTCTCTACAAAAGGTGGAGTAGAGTCATCAAATAAAATATGAAAGTGGTTGTCATCCCAGAAATGACAACTATCCATATACCAATCATCACAATCTGTCTCAAAATCATACCAAGCATATATTTCTTGATTATATTCATCCCTAAGGCCCTTCATAAGAAATTTCGTTTGCATGTTATTCAATGAATCTTGAATACTATGAAAACTATCATTGAGGCCGTCTGTGAGGCTATTTGTGAGGCTGTCTGTGAGGCCATGTACAAATGCATTCAATCTGTCATCCAATGTGTGAAACAATTGGGCTTTGAATGATTCAAGAATTTCTTTAAGGTTTTGAGAATAAATAGCCATCTAAGCATCCTATGAACTCACCCAATAAGTTACGGCAGAAAATCACGGTTTTTTCTCGAAAAACCCTAAAAAACTGTTGAAGTTAAAATGCTCATAACTTCACTTCTCGAACTCCGTTTTGGCTGATTTGTTTTTTGAAATTGGGTGAAATTGTGAGAGGAAATCATATATGTAATTCATTTGGGCAAATTCAGCCTCCAAATGCTACATAAATAAAAAAATTATCGCCGTCGCCCGCGGAAAAAATCCTGAAAATTTACAGATTTTAAAACTTCAATATCTTGACTTCCCGGACTCCGTTTCGGACGATTTGTTTTTTCAAATTGGGTGTTTTTCTAAGAGGAACTCAGATATACAACCAGTTTGTACAAAATTTGCACATAAATATAATGAAAACTTCTAGAATGTCGCGGCCCTTTGTTTCTGCTCCGAAAAAAAATCTGCAAAAATAAAAAATATTTGCCCACAATGTCTGCCCAAGGAAAGTACTCTGATACCAATTGTTAAGAACCTGAATAGATATACAAATATAATCACCAGAATTAATGAATACAAAATAAATCCACAGAGAAAATATAGAAGAAACCACACTTTACTATTATCAAACCCTTGAGGTAGGGAAACACCATACAATGGATCCTATTATGGAGGGGATCCTCTCCTGTTCACTTGCCTCTTCGAGGGGGAATCCTCCTATTGAGCTACCGCTCCAAATAAAAAACTTCTCTTCATGTCTCATTACATTGCTTGAACCCCTTTATATAGTTCTACCATCACCTAAGAACATTCTAGAAGAGGAATATTCTAGAAGTAAAACCTTCTAAGAAGTCCTCTTACATTTATTATATCTAATTACCCATT
>JZKD02S1811364.1:907470-917880 GCA_000966675.3 Picea glauca
TTTATTATATCTAATTACCCATTTATTATATCTAACTACCATAGTGGGCCTTATTTAATAATATAGTGTACCTATTCCACCTTACATTGAATGACCTCCACTATTATCACTATGGACCCTCTGGCCCCCCCCACTACCTCTCTAGCTACCTTACAGTCTCAAACCCCCTTATTTCTAAGAGGGTCAGTGTGCGTGCAAGCATGTACTAAAACATCAAAACTGCATTATGACAACAAATGGTTTTATTGTCGAGAAATGAAGTCTTTTGGAGATTGATGGAGGAAAAGAGAAATGTGGTGGCATCTATCTATGGAGGAGATTCAAGACTAGATAGAAGAAAATGAGGGTGATTTTCTCCTACAAGAGACAAAAGGATTGTAGGTGAATGTGAAATAATGGAAGGGAAGATATATTTACACTGATATGCATGAATTCTTTTTCAAAAAAATTCCATGTTTTCTTCATGAGTGATTAAAAACACAAGCATAAGTTAATTCAGTTGTCTTATCATATGATCCAATAGTATGGGATCAAGCCAAGATTGAGAGTCTAAAGGAATTGGATAATAGGTGGACTTGGGTCATTGATTTATTGTTTTCCCAAGTGAAGGAAGGATACATTATTGAGTTGGTTATAGAATATAGTGATTCTTTCAGCAAGGATGAAAGAAAGTTTGGAGAAGGTCCAAGAATGTGGATGTTATAAGATATACCCCTTTGGATCAAGATGTTGTTCATAAAAAAAGTGATGATGCACATGGATCCTATTAGGATGGTTGAGTAAATCCCCCAGCATTGGGGGGGGTTTATGGAAAAGGTGGGGGAAAATAACTAGAGTATGGATCTAGTGAAAAGGATCGAAGAAGTTTTGAGGTGAGGTGAGGACTTGAATGGACCCATAAGAACATAGGAGAAAAAGAGTTGAAATATATACAAAAAAGAGTTGAGCTCATGGAGAAAGATGAGAAAAATAATAGATAAGAGTTAGTTGAGGTTGTGCAATGAGGTGTTGGGCCCAGAATGAAGAGGAAGCTCAAACTAGGTAGTGGTGTGGGAGAGGATATTGTGTCAGAGTGGAGAACAAGTGAGGAAAGGCCTACAAAGAGGCTTGGAATCAAAGATATCAGTAGTGACAATAGTGGTAGTGAGGACCAAGGTGATTATGCTCATATCCTTTGGATGTTGCGGTATGCCACAAAATTGAGAAGAGGAACATTGTACATGTGTTGTGTGTGAGTGAAAATTTGTGGTGCGTTGGTGGACTTAGAAGAGGAAGTGTCACATAGTTAATTTCTGACAAGAAGAGAATTTTTCGGATGGAATGGTGGGGTAGGAATTAGATGGGATTTTGTCTCTCGATGTAGTGTTGGTATGCTAAGAAGCCCAGTGAGCGGTGCATGGATAAGTTACATGTTGAGTGGAGAAGATGACTCCAAGCAATGTGGAAATGTACAGATTGGAGTGGGAGATGAATCACACAGTGAAAGTGTGCAGATCAGCCCAGAGGTAGGAGCACACATTGGTGGTTTGCAGTTAGATCATAAGGATAAGGTGGAGAATGTTTATGTTCCATAAGTGAAGGAAGATGGAGGATTTTCTAGTGGTGGGGGAAATGAACTGATAATTTTCTATAGTCTTACACAAATTCCACTAGATATCCCTTTGGCTCCCCTCAAAAGAAATTTCAAGAGAATATGGTCTTTCTCCCCCTTTGTTCCATCCCCCTTGCACATTTTTAGTCAAGAATAATAAACAATAGAGAGTGAATAGGTTGAATGATGTACGCCACCCCTCCTCAACCCGTAGGTCGGAAGGTCCACGTACACAGGATCTTTTCCCTTACACTGGCCAGAAGAGCTTTTCGGAAATGGCTCTTCTATTTCCCTTTCAAGAAATATTCACCCACAACTAACTTCAAGAAATTCTCCCTTGTACTTTGGGAGATCGGACTTCACACCTTCATGAATACAGTGGTCAAGCACTTTGTCTCTCAATCTCCGAAAACTCGAAACAGTCCACGCTTGAACTTTTATCTCTTTCTTTCGGGTTTCTCCTTATCGCGATTTCAGCGATCGCGATGTCAAGCAAATTGTTCTCACGATTCTCGAAACCTGATTTAACGAAACTCTGATGTGCTCACAATATTTGACCTTTCAACGACCTTTCACTCCGTTGGGACTTCGGACTTCACGATATCGTGAATACTAATGCAAAGAATTCAGAACTTCACCCCATGAAACCCTGAAATGGTCAATGGACTTCTACTCCCGTATCAATAGTGTGCCACATGTCTACCCTGCAAATTCTACGGCCCACACAATCCTTTCGGCCTTTGGAACTTCACGTTTCATGATTTCATGAGTCTCGTTGCCAAGATTACGGGACTTCCACTCGCGAAATCTTGAGATAAAAGTTCACGGGTAAATCCAACGACTCATATGGCTTGGATCTATGGCTCTACTCCTCCTGAGCTTAGAACCTTTGGGAATACTCTTCGTAACTCCCCTTCTTCTCTGTGAGATCTAACAGTTCACAGGACTTCATGAATTCTCCATAGAGAATTATGACTATCCATTCTTTCCTTCACAAGGACTTCTACAACCTTTTACCAAGTGGGTTTCCTCAGTACTTAACCTCTTGCAACCCAATCTTGAAACACCTTCTCACTATTTTCAGTGCACAAACTTCATGTGCTTCCTTCGACGACTTTGAAGGCTTTATCCTTCCTAAACTTTCTCCAACTCCAAGTCTTGAACACGACTCCTACATGCACTCCTTGCGGAAAATTCCTTAATAACTTCAAAGAATTGGAACCTGTTAACTCTGCGCACTCCTATAGCAACAATCTCTCAAAAAATCATTCAAGTTACCAAACCTGAACCTCTACCCAGCCTGCGCACACCTTGCATGGCTCTGGTGCCCAACTGCATGTATGAGAGAATGAGAAAAAAACTATCTCTCTTGAGCTTTCAGAGACAAACCTCTGAACACTTTGTCAACGCACTCCTTGCGGACAATTCAACCGCACTCCTTAAAGGAATTCTTTCTCAGATAGAGAAACAATTAAAACTCATTTCCCTTACTCTCTCTCTCAGATTTCAAACATTCAACAAGAAATCATTCATACATAGCATAAAATCAATTGCATGACAGAAAGAGTAAAACATTCATGAGCATAACATTCAAAAATGCATACACATAGAATATATGAACACCATGAGTCTGAATCACAACTTTCTTGTACTAATTCAAAACTTTTGTACATGGAGTTCGGCTACACAACTCTCTGCTTCTCCTCTTCTATGCTCTATGCTCTCTTGTATTCTTATTCTTCAGTTCTCTTCTCTCTTTGTTACAATACACAATGAGGGTGTCTATATCCCATTTCCCTCTCTCATTTTAAAACTGTCAAATCTAGAATTAAATTCTATCTACTTACATTACTACCATAAATGAATTCTACCTACTAACGACGAGAGCGAATCACTCAAGTTCCATTTACATTTTACAAGTGTGCCTCCACTTGATGGCTTCATTAATGATTCAAGATATTTCAAAATTTGCGTTGGGCGCTTTTCCAGTCGTCCTTGATCTCCGCGTTGGCTTGCTTGAGATGCTCCTGCATCATACTCCCTAGCTTGAAAATTTTCATGGGCTCCTGTCAATGAGCTCGTGTAAGGTGTGCCCATGCCTATGTATCTCTGCTTCATCCTCCTAGCTAGCATATTCAACTGGATGGCCCTTCCACTTGACCAAATATTCAAAGTATTGTTTGTGCCTAGTCTTCTTGCTCACTCTTTTGTACAATATGTACTCCATCTGTGGATTTTCTGCCACTAGCATCTACTTTGTCCACTGGACTTCTGGTTGTTCATTTGCTATCCCTTCTTCCTCAGCTTTATATGGGTACAAATCTGAGATATTGAATATTAGAGAAATTTCAATCGCATCGGGTAATTCAATCTCGTAAGCATTTTCTCCAAATTTCTTTAAGACCTTACATGGTCCGATTTTCTTCATCTTCAGTTTATTATATGTTACTATCGGGAACCTTTCCTTCCTCAAATGTGCCAGAACCAAATCACCAACCTCAAATTGAAGTTGTCTCTTGTGCTGATCTGCTCTACGCTTATATTCTTGGCTCGAATTCTGCAATCGCTCCTTCACCTGGTTGTGAAGTTCCTTCATGGCTTCTGCGAAATCTTCTGCACTAGTGCTCCTAGTCGCAGTCTGTTCTGAATCTCTTAGCTCAAAAATTCCTCTCGGTTGCATGCCATAGACAATGTGAAATGGACTATTCCCCGTGCTTCTATTAACTGAATCGTTATAAGCCAATTCCACCTATGGTAATATGTTGTCCCACTGGCTATGGTGTTCTATCACCAGGCTTCTCAGCAAGTCTCCCAGACTTCTGTTCACCACTTATGTTTGTCCATCCCTCTGAGGATGATAAGCCTAACTAAACGACAAGTTAGTTCCCAACTTCTTCCATAAGGTCCTCCAGGAGTGTCCTATGAACTTGGTGTCTTGATCCGAAACTATGCTCCTTGGTAAGTTGTGAAGTCGAATGACTTCTTTGAAAAAAAGATTTGTAATGTGAGTTGCGTCACTGGTCTTCTAACATGGAATGAAGTGTGCCATCTTGGAAAATCTATCCACCACCACAAATATTGCGTCAAAACCTCTTTGTGTTCTTGGCAACCCCAATATGAAATCCATGCTGACTGCATCCCACGGCCTCTTAGATATGGGCAATGGTTGATAGAGCCCTGCATTCAGTTTCTTTCCCTTTGAATGTTGGCAAATTCTGCATCTTTCCATGAACCTCTTGACGTCTTCTCGCATTCCCAGCCAAAAATATGACTCATTCAATTTTGTGAACGTCTTGTCATGACCAAAGTGTCCTGCTAATCCTCCACTGTGTTTCTCCTTCAACAAATTCTCCCTCATGGAGCATTTTGGAATACAAAGTTGGTTATATTTAAACAGTGATCCTCCCTAGATCATGTATTCTTTCCATTGGCTTCTATCTCTGAGAATTGGATTCTCAGCTACTTCATACGCCTCCTTGAAATCCGTATCATCTCTGTACATGTCCCTGATGTCATCAAAACCTAATGTTTTGACTTTGAACTCCTGCAATAGCAAACACTTCCTGCTCAAAGCATCAACAACTTTGTTAGCAGTACCAAAAATATGTTTAATCACAAAAGTGAAATTTTGCAAATATTCAACCCATTTAACATGTCTCTGATTCAACTTTTCCTGTTGAATCACAAACTACAATGCATGATTGTCACTGTATAAGACAAACTCTTTCGGGATCAAGTAATGTCTCCATCTCTTCAATGCCTAGATAATAGCATAGAACTCCTTATCATAGATGGATTATTTCACCTTCGCTTCATTCAACTTCTTGCTGAAGTATGCTATCGGCCTGTCTTCTTGACTTAAGACTGCCCCTACTGCAAATCCGCTTGCATTGCATTTCACCTGAAATGTCTTTTGGAAATTCGGCGACACCAAAATTGGTTGTTCCGTAATCTTCCTCTTCAACAGATTAAAACTCTTCTCAGCCTCTTCTGTCCATTGAAAAGACTTATGTCTTTTCTTCACTGTATCCATCATCAGTGCACTAATCCCACTGAAATTCCTAATGAATTTTTGGTAGAAACTATCCAATCCGTGAAAACTTCTCACCTCGAAGATATTCTTCGGTCATGGCTAATTCTTGATTACTTCCACCTTATCTAGATCCATCCTCAACTCATCTACAGAAATAACAAATCCCAAGTAAATGAGCTTTGTCTTCATGAATGAAGATTTATTCATGATTATCAACAGCTTCTTCTGTTGTAACCTCTGCATCACTGTAGCCAAATGTTTCAGATTCTCTACCACTATTTTACTGAAAACCAGTATGTCATCCAGATATATGATAAAAAAAAATTCGATGAACTCCCTTAGGACTACGTTCATCAACCTCATGAAGGTAATTGACATGTTTGTTAAGCCAAACGGCATAACAAACCATTCATACAACCCTTCATTGGTTTTGAATGTTGTCTTCCATTCATCACCTTCTCTCATATGGATTTGATGATAACCACTTTTCAAATCAATCTTTGAAAATAATTTTTCTCCACTCAAGCAATCCATCAGATCATCCATCCTTGGCAATGGGAATCTGTACCTGATGGTTATCTTTTTAATCTCCCTCAATTCAGTACACATCCGCCAGCCTCTGTCTTTCTTCGAACTGAGTATTGTCGGAACCACACATGGACTCAAGCTTTTCCTAACTAATCCCTTGTCCAAAAACTCCTGGACTTGCCTTTTAACCTCTTCATTCTCTTGCGATGTCAATCTGTACGTGGATTTGTTTGGCAAACTGGCTCCTGGTATGAAATCAATATCATGACTCATGCCTCTGATCGGTGGCAATGAATGAGGTAATTCATCCACTACTATGTCAGCGAACTCTTCCAATAGTTCTTGAACCTCTTCTAGTAAATCATCCACCCTTGTGCTGGTCAAAACAATATTGAGTTTCCTAACCACAATGAATTGTGGATCCTCCTTCTTCTTAACCTTTGTAAGAATTTCCTTCCCATTCATGAGAAGTATGGTGTTACTTACTTCCGGTTTCGCCTCCTTATCCTTAATTGGAAGCAACATGTGTGTCCTCCCATTCTTCTCTAGGGTGTATGTGTTAATTCTCCCATCATGAATCACATTCTTGTCATATTTCCATGGTCTACCCAAAAATAGATGAAAAACATCCATGGGAATAACATCACAGAGTATCTTATCATTATATCCTCTTATCTTAAGTTCAACTAAACACTTCTTAGTGACAGTTACCTGATGTCCTTTTTGTAGCCACAAAACTTTGTATGAGCTTGGATGATCAATCATCTCTAGCTCCATCTTTTCTACCATATCTATAGAAATGAGATTATCTGTGCTACCACTGTCCACAATGACCTTGCATACCATGTCCTTGGTTTTGCAAGCAGTCCGAAAAAGTCTGTTTCTTTGGACTGAACTCTCCACCTCATTCTCTGGTGTCAAAAGACCTTTTCGCATCATCAACGATCTTCCGCCTTCAGCATCTTCTGCCTCAACATCTCACCTCTGTGCTTCAGAGATGTGATTCTCCCCACTCTCTTTCTTTTTATCCGGACAATTATAAGAATTGTACCCATTCTTTCCACATGTGAAGTAGGTTATTACTCCACCTCTTCCTCTTCCTCTACCTCTGGTATGAGGAAAAATATTATTATCAGCATGATATCCTCTCTGTTTGGTATGTTGTCCTCACTGTGAGGTTCCACCTCTCTTAGTTCAAGTCTGAGGTTTCTTCCAGTCCTCCTTGGGCTTCTGATATTTATCCTGGGCAATTGATTTTCCTTTGGGCTGACTTCTACCTCGGCCTCTTTGACCCTGCCTTCGACTCAGCTTCTCTTTCGCTTTTAGAGCCATATGATAATCATATTCTACCGTTCGGATGGTTACCATTCTCATCTCATCCTGAATGTCATATCTCAGGCCATTCATGTATCTAGAAAATTTTTCATCATCGCTTTCCCGATGACCTACCCTGATGTTCAGCTTGTAGAATTCTTGAGTGTATTCTTTCACTGTCATTAGCTTCTGTCTCAAGTTTTGCATCCTTCGAAACAGAGTGATCTGGTAATCTCTGGGGATGAACTTATCCTTCATCTTCACAATCATTCTGTCCCAGCTTTTGATTTTTTGCTTGCCTTTACAGTGTCTATCAACTTGTAGTTCATCCCACCACAATGTTGCATGTCCCTTCAATCTTTTGACAGCATGCTTGACCTTCTTGTCCTCTTCGACATTTTTATAGCCAAAGTATGTGTCTAGGGCTCTAATCCAGTCTCGAATCTCCTCTACGTCTAGATTTTCCTCATAAATTGGAATGTCCATTTTATCTCTTGCACCCATTCTTGCAATATCCCTAATCAAGCATTTGTTTGCTGCATCCTTGGCTACAACTTCTTCTTCTTCATGTTTAGCCTCAATTTCACTTTCGGAATCACTAAGATCCCCAACACTAACTGTGCATCTCTGTGCTGTCTCCATGTCTTCAGTTCGTAAATCACGCATTTCTTTTTCCATGGCTGGATCAATCATCTTCCTACCTCTTCTTCTCAGCATTTCCCTCTCCTCTGGTGGATTAGGTGTTTGTCTCTCCCTTCTCCTTGGTGGCATGGTGAATTTTCCTTTTCCCAGCTACAGAAAGAAAATCAAACCTTTCTACGCTTTGATACCAAATGATGTACACCACCCCTCCTCAACCCACAGGTCGGAAGGTCCACATACACAGGATCTTTTCCCTTACACTGGCCCGAAGAGATTTTCAGAAATGGCTCTTCTATTTCCCTTTTGGGAAATCTTTACCCACAACTCACTTCAAGAAATTCCCCCTTGTACTTTGGTAGATCAGACATCGCACCTTCTCAAATCCAGTGGTCAAGCGCTTTGTTTCGCAATCTCTGAAAACCCGAAACAGTCCACACTTGACCTTTTCTCTCTTTCTTTCAGGTTTCTCCTTATCACGATTTTGGCGATTGCGATGTCAAGGAAATCGTTCTCGTGATTCCTGAAACCCGATTTACTGAAACTCTGATGCACTTGCAAGCTTTGACCTTTCAACAACCTTTCAATCCGTTGAGACTTCATACTTTGCAATATCGAGAATCCTAATGCAAAGAATTCAGAACTTCACCCCACGAAACCCCAAAATGGTCAACGGACTTCTACTCCCATATCGATAGTGCACCACCTATCCACCCTACTGATTCTATGTCCCACACAATCCTTTCGGCCTTCGCGACTTCGCGTTTCACGATTTCTTGAGTTCTGTTGCCAAGATTAAGGGACTTCCACTCGCAAAATCCCAAAATAGAAGTTCACGGGTAAATCCAATGTCTCATGTGGCTTGGATCTATGGCTCTACTCCTCCTGAGATTAGAACCTTTGCAAATACTCGTCGTAACTCCCCTTCTTATTTGTGAGATCTAACAACTCACAGGACTTCGCCAATTCTCCAGAGAGAATTTCGACTGTCCGTTCTTTCCTTCACAAGGACTTCTGCAACATTTTACCAAGTGGGTTTCCTCAATACTTAACCTCCTGCAACCCAATCTTGAAGCACCTTCTCACTATTTTCAGTGCACAAACTTCCTGTGCTTCCTTCGATGACTTTGAAGGCTTTATCCTTCTTGAACTTTCTCCAACTCTGATTCTTGAAGAAGACTCTTGCATGCACTCCTTGTGGAAAATTCCTTAATAACTCCAAGGAATTGGAACCCGTCAACTCTGCGCAGTCCTGCAGTAGCATTCTCTCAACAAATCATTCAAGTTACCAAACCTGAACCTCTACTCGGTCTGCGCACACCTTGCACATCTTTGGTGCCCAATTGCACTTCTGAGAGAATGAGAACAAAACTATCTCTCCTGAGCTTTCAGAGACAAACCTCTAAACACTTTGTCGATGCACTCCTTGCGGACAATTCAACTGCACTCCTTGCAGGAATTCTTTCTCAGATAGAGAAACAATTGAAACTCATTTCCCTTACTCTGTCTTTCAGATTTCAAACATTCAACAAAAAATCATTCATACATAACATAAAATAAATTGCATGATAGAAAGAGTAAGACATTCATGAGCATAACATTCAAAAATGCATACACAAAGAATATATGAACACCATGAGTCTGAATCACAGCTTTCCTGTATTAATTCAGAACTTTTGTACATGGAGTTCAGCTACATAGCTCTCTGCTTCTCCTCTTCTATGCTCTATGCTCCTTTCTATTCTTATTCTTCGGTTCTCTTCTCTCTATGTTACAATACACAATGAGGGTTTCTATATCTTGTTTCCCTCTCTCATTTTAAAACTGTCAAATCTAGAATTAAATTCTATCTGCTTACATTAACTACCATAAATGCTTACTACCTACTAAGGATGAGAGCGAATCACTTAAGGTCTATTTACATTTTACAAGTGTGCCTCCACTTGATGGCTTCATTAATGATTCAATGTATTTCAAAATTTGCGCTGGGCACTTTTCCATCTGTCCTTTATCTCCGCATTGGCTCGCTTGAGATGCTCCTGCATCATTGAAGTTGAATAAAGATAAGAAGAAGAAAAAAGTGACGAAACAAGTGAAGGAGAAGGTGAAGTCAGTGTTAAGCCCTAATATTGGCTCATTACCCCTTAATTGGGGCATATTATATTAGTAATGTTATTTTATTTATGTCGACTTTAGGCCATTAGTTGTAATTATACCTGCTAGTCTTCTATATATACCAAGGAGACATTTTCATTTTGAATCATCTTGTACTTGAACATTTAAGTGGGGTAAAAGGAGGTTGCCC